>VDFB02153340.1:26975-214623 GCA_007258455.2 Sequoia sempervirens | reverse complement strand
TAAACCAATTAAATTTTTATTATTTAATAATTTAATTAAGTCACTTTCCCCTCTCTAAACTTGAATAAATTAATTAATTATTTGAAATCATTCAACATAGTCAACAAACAAATACATCCCACTAATTTCTTCAATCCCACTAACCACTCAGATTGGCTTTCCCAATCCCACCGATTATTCCAATCTAAATCCACCAATCCTTCCAATCTATTTCCTCTCAATGGTTCTCAACCATTGATCATGATCTTTGACTATGAAATCTCAATTGTTCATCTCGTAATAGGAAATCTATAAAACAGTCTTCTACGTTCTTGCAAATCATCTAGAATTTACATAGCGAAGCGCTGAACAACTGATTCTTGAGCACGTTGAGAATTATTGTCTTCTTATTCTAGGTCACCATTAACACACTTTGAAGCTTTTGCAAAACAACAAATGAAGACTTTGTATTGATTCAAACACAATTCAACATCAATACAGATTACACTTCAACATGGGATGGTAACTTTTTAAGGTTTTGGATTCAATTTATGTTATCTTTAGGATTAAATTATTTGTTGATTTTGTTATTTTAGAACTTCATTTCACGAGTATGGGTTTGGAACATAATCTTGTTTTGAATTGATTTAGTTTAATTCATCACTTATTTGATTATGATATTTCCCCCCTTACAACAACAAGATTACCCAACCCCTAAGGTGATCTTACATTAGACGCCATAGGTAATAGAATTTTGAGCATGACACTCAAAATTAAGGAAGCAGGGGAGGTTGCAATGGAAACCCCATCTATCCCACTTCTTCAAAATAATTGACATTCCTTATATTCCTTATTCTTATTTCTTCTATTCAATCACTCTCTCGTAATTTATTAGTTGTTATCTCTAGACCTCTCAAGAACCTACTACCTTGAATTTGGTCCCTATAGTGTAGTCATATCCATGTCTACAGATTTGAGTATATGGTAATTATTCAAAATAACCACATTGAACACTAGTGAGATATCTAAAACTTCTAGTAATTTAATCTTAGAAGAACTCTCATAAATTTTGTGTGACACTTTGCAAAACTAATATTCTTTGGCTTCAATTTATTTTATGTTCCTCTAATTAACCTTTTTCTTCCCTAAATGTGTCATGACTGACTCGCCCTCTAAGTAAATATTTTCTATCCTGTGCTCATCCACACTTATTTTATGCTTATTGGTAATTCTCCCCAGTTATTACTTCACCTATACATTCACTGGGCACATATGTTTTGTACCGATTCATCTACATTTGTGCTAATGTGCTCTCCTTCCAACATCTTCAATAAATCTATGATGCCTTTAAGAGATTTCCCATATACAATTTGAATAGTGATTTTTCTAGTAGAACAATTCATTAAGTTGTTAAACATAAATTTAACTCATGCCAAAAAAAATTTCCATCACATTGGCCTATCTCACACCAAACTTCTTACAACGTTTTCTAAAGTTCTATAAGCGACCTCCACCTTACCATCTATCTATATACGATTTACAAAATTATATAGGTTAGTTATGGTTCTAGCCTCTTCCATAACATGTGTCAAAAATGGCTCAAAAAATTTGTATCCCTATATAAGGTGATACTATATAGCAACCCATGTATCCTCGCAACCTCATTTAAGACTAGGTCTATAATCTTAGAAATAACATTCATCTTTTGGTAAGGAATGAAACATATCATTTTTGAAAACTTATCAACCACTACAAAGATTGAAGCATTACCCCTCTAAGCATATTATAGTCTAAGGATAAGATCCAAGAAAAAATCTTACCAAGAATTGTCTAGAATAGGAAATTACTTGTATAACATTTTACTCCCAATAATGCCCTTCAGAATTTAACAAATTTTACATTTATTAATGATTTTATTGCATCACAATGTAAAACTAGTAAAAATATCATATTATACCGTGGCCAATATCCTATACACATCAAAATGTCCTCTCAATCCTCCACTACATAGTTCCTATCAATATTCTCTCATAGAACTCTACGGTATACACCATAACTTCTTCCTAAACAAATGCCCTTCCTACACAAAATAATCCTTAAAATAACTTTTATCTCCAACCTGAGACTCCACACAACTCTCATCTGCCTCTAAAATCTCTAAATCTCCTTCATCATCTCCATTCCAACTAATTTTATGATCAAGTAGGTCAACAATACATGCCTCCTACTCAAGCCATCTACCACCTTATTGGTTACACTAGCTTGGTGCTTGAGGAAAAAAAAAACCTATAAGTACTACACTCATTTTATATATCTATGATTTAGCTTTGACTGACCATTGATAAACCTCAATTCCTAGTGATCTATGTACCACATAAACTCCTTTTTTATCAAAAAAATCCCCAATTCCCTAAGACTTGAATAATTGCATAAAATATAAATCATAAATTTAATATTTTTACTTGCATTTGTTCAAAATTTCACTAAATAGGTAATGATCTCACTTGACTTAAGATAACACCAATAGGCTCACCACTTACATCACAATCTACTTAAAAAACCTTCTCAAAATTTGGAGATACCATCACCAAGGTCTCTATCACATTCTTCTTTAGCAAATGAAATTTTTTGCTTAAAACAAATACCCACTTAAACCCACCCTTCCATATGCAATGTGCAAGTGGCATGTTGATCTTGCTAAATTTCTTCAAGAACTTCCACTAGAAGCTTGCCAACACATGAAAACTTTTTTCCTATGTAGAATTTTGTGGAACCAACCACTTAAAATTACCTTTACCTTTTGTAGACCCATCCTTAAACCATCTCGAGATATCATAAATCATGTATACTAGCTCTTTTTGTATATAAATACACTTGGTTAGGTTTATTCACAACTTATCCTTTCTCAATTACTCTTAAAACTACCATGAGTGATCAAGATGCTTATCTTAGTCTTTCTAAACACTATAATAAAATCAAAATAAACAAAACCAAAATTACTTAAGAAATATTTTAAAACTTAATTCATTGGCCTTATATAGGTAATTCGTGCACTGGTCAATCCGAAAGGCATGAGTAGTTTACATATAGTCCATCCTTGATTCTAAAAGTGGCTTTCCATTCATCTCCTTTGCAAATAATGATTTGATGATAGTAATCCTTGAGATCTATCTTGGAAAATTAATATGCCCCACTCAAATAATACATTAGGTCATCCATGCATGACAATAGAAAGCTACAATTGATGGTGATTTTATTGATGGCATGAAATTCTATACACAAAATCCATTCTCCTCCCTTCTTTAGTGCAAGTAATATAGGTACAACATAAGGGCTCATACTTTCCCAAATATAACATTTCTTCATTAGCTCCTCCACATGTATATTTAATTTTGCACTCGTATCAAGACTCATCCTACATGACATATTATTAGCTAAGATGAACCTTGCAATCAAATCCATATAGTGTGAAATACTCCACACCAACAAAAATAAAACCCTAGGTATTCTACCTTTCATGACATCCTCAAACTCCTTCATGATGTGAGAGCATTTTGGTTTATAAGCAATCTTGTATCACAAAATATAGTAGGTTTATGTTTTTAGTTTTTTGCTTTAGTTTTGTGTGTTTGAATTTTGTGGTTCTTGTTCACTTTCTTATTTTGGAGTGATATAGGAAGGATGCAAGCTCTTATATATTTTAGATCACTGGTGGTTGTATTTAAAATTGTTCTTATTGTTATATATCATAACTGATCTTCAACAGGATAGTCTCTAGTATTTTAAATCACTACAAAAAAGGTCACAAGGATTATGTAATTTGCAACAATACTTGACAACACGTGTGTTTGAGTGTATTTCTTTGATTTTAACTTCTTATATCTCTAGGCTATAACAAGAATTATAAATATATACAGCGTTGAGTTATATTATGGGATAATTAGTTATTGAATTGGACACTACTTTATGCAATATGGTCTCCTACTTAGAAGGTCGTGAACTCATGTAAAACTCCAAAATTTTATTATCTTATTGATATTCAACTACTATCAAATTTTCATTAAATGGGAACTTTATCTTGGTAATTTTATCCTTAGTAGCATAAAAAAAGAATCAAATTGAGCATTATAAATTGCTTTAAACAATAGAGTTAACATGTGTTTATTTTCTAATCTTCCCTTCGAGTAATAACTTGGAAAATTTATGATATTTTAGATGATTTATTTTTTGTCTTGCATGAACTTTCATATTATTTGTCTCCTATGTAGAATTTAATTTTTTTTCATAAACTATTTCTAGTTGTTGGGTATTTTTCTTGGTTGCTTCTCCTCTATGTGGGTTATCCTTCTTTCTTAACCATTGAACTTAGGATGAAATTTCTCCATTTTTAGACTACATATCGTTGATTTACATGTCAATGATAAAATACACGAGGAATGCCAAGAGTTCTTGGTTAGTGTGTTGACACGTGAAGGTTCTCTACTATTGAAATAAAAAATGCCTTATTTGCTAAATAAATAGTTACACTTTGGATTTTATTTTTTATTTTATTTATTTTTGGGAGGGAGAGAGGTGGTTGGTTGGGGGACCTTGGAAGAAAAAATAAATAGAACCAAAAAGGAGCAAGGAGGGGATCAAACTGTTAATTATAGGAGGAGTTTGGCTATGAGCCAAAATGTTATATATTAGTGTGGGTTACAATAAGTGTTCTTTTACTTTAGTAACACTATTTAATTTGATAATACATCAATATTGACCTAAAGGAAATGAATAAATTACTATATGGATATTTTTTCTTTGTATTACATATTTTGTGAATTATGGGCTACTAAATTGGGCTATTTTTCATTAAATCCATTGATCTATGATGCACCACTTCAAAAATTACTCTACCTTATTTTACATTGAGTTGTGAAACTCATCTTCCTTCTTTTTTATTGGTTTCACAATCAATTTCTAACACTCTTGTGATTATTTTCACCCTTAATGATGGTAAATGTGTTCTTCCTTCAATTATGGATGGCATAAGCATTATACTACCATGGTATCCCCAACAAAATATGATAATAATCTATGATAGTCACATCACACCATCTCTTATCTATATAACCTCCAAAATGTAAGGCCACAAAGTCTTGCTCATTTACAATCATCTACTAACCTTTCTAAAGCCATGAAACATAATAAGGATTAAGTTGCAATACTTTTTTTAGTCCCAACTTTTCTATCTCGGTGGATATTAGGTTATCTATACTTCCTTTATCTAGAATAATATCATGACACATTCCAATTGATTTACATCTAGTGCAAAATATACCCTTCCTCAACCATGGTTGTCCATCTTCTTTAGAAAAATCCAATAAAGCCTTGCACAACAATAATTTTTCTCCTCTTTTAGTATTACACACTCTATATGACTACCTAAATTATCACTCCTTTGAACAATGTGTACTTTCATCTCAACACCTCCATGTTCTTTCTTTAATTTCAGAAATTCAAATGCCCTATGGTTTGCTTCTCCACGTCTACAATAAGCACCACTAAAAGTATATCCACGATCTCCTATCTCTCTACCTTCCCCTTTCTTGGGAGTCTTTATCTTTGTATTTGTGTGCAAATATTATTTGTTGTAGTCTTATTTTATGTATTCCCTTTCTTTCTAATTTTCTTGTTCCTTGAACCATTATCCTTACTGTGTTCCCTCTAATCTCCAAAAAACTTATCTTGTACCCTTAGCACCAGTTGATAGGTATCCTCCATGTTTGGTTTGGAAACAAGTAGATTTCATCTTGAATTTTAATATGTAAACCATCCAAATATTGAGATGCCTTCTCCATATTATCCTTCATGTAATGTACTAAAAAAAATTAATTTGTAAAAGATTATAAAAATTATTTATGTGCTCCATTAAAATCACCCTCCTCTACTACAAATTCTAGAACTTCATAAACAACTCCAACAAACTTTTTGTTCAATTAAACTGCAATCCAATCCCATCTATCAGTCTTCATTTTGTTCTTTTGCACTCTATCTTTTTTCACATATTCCCACCACATTTTCACATGCCCATTCAATCTAATGATTTCATCCTTAAATATCTTAGGGTCTTCAATGGAATTAAACTCAAAATACTTCTCTAAATCATGGATCTAATCCAATAATTTTGTAGAATCTATACCACTTGAATAATAGGGAAGATCATATCTTGGTTTGTTTCTCACTCTCATCAATACCCTAGAAAATTTATCTCCTACACTTAATTCTACTTTTGAAATAAAAGCTTCATTATTGCATGGTTCTTGGACTAGTTTTTTACTACCACTTGTATCTTCAAATTCAACTATTATTTACTTAGTATGGTCTTAATTTTTAGACGCATATGACAATTGAGAGGGGGGGTTAATCATTTGTACATTGAAACATTCAATCCCCCATTAACTTTCAAACCCTTATCAACATTTAAACCCTCATTAAGCATTAACAAAATGTAAACATATGAAACAACAATGCAAACACAACTAAAAACAATAGAACATCATATTTACGTGGAAAACCCTAAATAGGGAAAAAAAATGCAGTGAGGATTAGCTCACATATATGAATAACAACACTGAATGCAATTAGGCTCATTGCTAAGGGCTCACTGCCCAGAAAAGAAGAAAGGATCACTACTAAGGGTTCACTACCCAAAGGACTCATTGTATGGAAGAAATAAGATAGAAGAAACTATTACAGAGAGATTCACTATCTCAAAGCAATAGGAAGATCCACCACTGCAACTCTATTTCAACCAAAACCTTTGGATCACTGCCTCTAGCAACTTTAAGCACACTAGAATGTAGACACCTTCTACTCACTCCATCTGGTAGCCTTAGGAATTCAAGATCACAGTCAAATCACCACACTTGATTACATTCACATCTCACACTTGCCACCCACCTCAACACAAACTTCACCTTGCATTTATACCCTCAGTGACCTCAAACAACTCCTTAAGGTCATCCTTAATGAAACATATGAACCTCAAATGTGTAACACCAAATAGGTCGGCACCAAACACCTCCATATTGGAAAGAAATGAAGGTGGACCACACCAAGGGTTAACTAGGACCCAAATCTACATCACCACACTACTCAACACATCCACAATCCATGAGGTACCTCCACAAATAACACTAGCATGTCAAGTTGGCCAAACCTAAACTAACACTACAAGTGACCACATACACGCGTCTCCAGGTCCAAAAACAACATGTGGACCACACAACAATACCACATGACTTCCATTAATAGTCCAACATCAACATACTACACTACAACACTGTCACAACCACCTAAAACAAAGAATATTTTCATCTTGTGCATCAAGATGCACTATCATTGAACTCCAACATAAGAATTGAACTTGTGAAGCAATTCAACACTAAAAACTCCAAGGGAAGGTGGATATAGACAATATAAGAAAGTTCCCAAATTCGTAAGACAAGAAACTTCAATGTGGAGAAATGTGGAGCAATCTCATTTCTCTTAGACAACCCTCTTCATAGGCAACATATTGTCAAACACAACTTCTGCTACCGTATAATCCAGAATCTAAAACTCTGGATATAACACCTCTGATCATCACACTCAAACCACATAGGCATATCTTCAACCATGAAGAAATGCAAAACTCAACACAAAACACACCTTTGTTACCTTGCACACTATCTTGTTCAAATTTTCTCAAAAGCACTTGGAAACCAAGTGAACTTACTGCAACTGCAACACATATCCATCACAACCATACAAGACATCAATGACAACACTGATGAGAGCATCACAACACCTTCTCATCAATCCTATGTAAGGGGTTGACATCAATGTGATATCAAACCACAACACAGTGCAACACACTTCAACAATTCCAACAACCTCTACAAGTAAGGGGTTAACATCAACGACAACACTAATGACAACACCAACATCTCCAACAATATCTCCCAAAAAATCAAGTTATCAACACCTCCAAGTTTCCAACATTAAGGGATTTCAAACTTTCCTCAATAGCTCTTAGAATACCAACCAGTTCAACATCCTCCCACTTCCTTCTATCATCCTTATTATCATGTTATCCTCTCTAATTTTAGCCAAATCTTCTCCTATGACTAACCTATAATGCAACCAATGCATATATTTATTTTATGGGATTACCTTCAACCCTTCTAGTAATCTAGCTACAACTAGGCTTTGATACCTCTTGATGTAGTCACAGATGGAGAGTCCAATAAAAATTATATTCTTGTGTCATAACATAAATACACTTCTTGTAAAAAATACATAATAAAATAGATAGAATATAAAAGAGATGTTGTGACTCACTGACATTATTATCAAATGACACTTATTTAAACATAAATGCTTTAACAAAGTGTGCAAATACTTTCATGTTTAGGAACAATAATACTATTACAATTTGACATGCCACATGCTATGTTCCCATTACAACATATGAGAGCCTTCAACCCTAATTCAAACTTATCCCTACTATATTCTACCTTGTGTAGATCCACCCTTGTTACCTAATAATGTGGAGCAACTCAGCCATGTACATCTACCCAATGGATTGGATCATCCTTTATTAGGCAATCATCAGTAACAAGAATTTACATTTAATTATCAACTATGGATGCATTTTTTAAGATGGTGCCAGTATTATATGTACGACTAAAAAGTTATAGGTATCTCTAATTAGCATAGCAAACAAGTTATTGATCAGAAAGGAACCTAATTAAGAAATCATACAAAGTGTATACAACAAATTATTGCTACTGAACAATAGATATGTGTAATTTATTGCTTCAATAGGTTAACAAATATTATTTGGCTATAGCTATGAGCTACAACATCTATCAATTAATAGTACAATACAAAAAGAAAATAAACTAATCACTAATTTGACAATAGAGTAGCGTCATACCTCAAGTGGGCCCTTATTTGGGTATCAACACTCTCCTTTAACACACATGATAACTATTTATTCAATTCTTAATGTATAGTTGATTAAATGATTCAACAATTTAGATGAAAGATTTGTTCTTGCTATTCCAAAATAAAATATAGTTGTTGAAAGGAAAATTATGATTATTGTTATGGGTACAAAGTTTTGAAATATATAATAAGCTTGACTCTTAAACAACTAGGACTCTGAATGCTACTTGTCAGTTCTTTCTTGCAAAGTAGGAAGATGATTATTCATAATAAAGACACAAGAAAACATTCAAAAGTAAAGTCCTAATTTGAATCTACTAGTAGAGATAAATAATCATCTTTCACAAGCATGCATGGGTAATGGCTGAGATGTTGGCAACAAAAAAAAAAGGTTCACAATAAAGTCTCTCATTCACTGGTAGAAAGTCTTAATGCCCAATGATTTGTGGCTAACTTAGCTTCAAGTGTTGCTCCCTTCACTGCAGGTTCATGGTTCCTAGGCTACGGGTTATCGATTCTTGTGGGTGCATGCTATTGAATTTGATTGGTTGCTTCTTCATTGTTGCATATAAGATTAGATACTACACAAAAGCACTTGTTAATCATAACCAACATAATTTATCACAACATTTGACTACATATCAAAAACAATCACACACACACACATATAAATATCCATGAACATATTAATAACTACTTATAATGCTTTAAGATTAATTAAAGAGTGTTTGGAAATGTCTAAAATGTCATGAAAGTAGCAATGTAATAAAGGAAATAACCCTAATCAAGGTAATAATTCTATGACTCATCACTTTGTTTTGAAGAACTTACCTTTTGGCTTATAGGGATCCTTTCTCTTGATAAAGTGTACCAACTAAAGGGTCATGAACCTTCATAACCTTTCCCAATTTGAAATATTCTAGTCAACCTAAGATTCTAATTTTGGTGTAAAAAGCCAAAAATACCTATTACACATTACAACTTGTTGGATCAAAGGAGCTTTTATCACTTTTTATTGACATGTAGAATTTCTCACCCCTTTATTATTTTCAAGGTTAGTTCCTTTCAAGCAAGATGTAATCGATGTTTATTTTAAATTGTGTGACATATGCTACTCATTGTATGCTTTTGTTATTTTGTAGAGTTTTGTGAAGTGCTCATGGCAAGAAGAAAGCAAGAATGATCTATTACTATATGTTGATCTCTATCATTCATGCACATGTGAACATATTTTATTTACATATCGACTCCATATTTACTTTGATATGCATCCACCCAATTTACATCCAAGTGGGGGCAAAATACAATGGTAAAAATTGCATACCCATGCCCTTTTCTTTTATGTTTTGGGCTTGCTTTGATTAAAGTATCCTAAATGTAATAACTAGCTAACAAGTGACATATTCTTGCATGAATTCAAGTCATGATATCAACATAACTTGATTCCTTTATTATTGATCCCAAACATTTCATTCTTGATCATTGAACTATTTTGGTGAAGATTAGATTTGTGGTCTAAACTTGACCCAAGTCACTTTTGTAATTGCATATTTGATTTTAAACCTTTTAAAATTAAAATTTCAAATCAATATTATTACCACTTCACTAGTCATTATAAGCTGACCTAGCACACATTTTTATTGATTTGAGTGTTATGTTGTATATAAAGAATTCATCCACTCATTTGAAAATCATCCTGGACTACTTATGGGATTTTTATTAAGTACATCTATAATTCAATTTGTGAAGAGAATAAAAAGAATTTAGCTGCATTACACCATCATCACATTATCTTAGGTTTGTTACATGTTTTTTTTTTGGTCTAATCTCGGTTCATTGCTATTGAATCAATCTAACCAAGGATATGAATAAGGAGTGCATGAACCTTATAATTTGATAGATTCTCCAAAGGCATTTCTAAATATCACATATCCCTATGTATTAGACATCATAAATCAAGGTGAGCAAATTGCATCAATCCACACCCTCTCAATTTATATTCATGAGTTCTAGTTAAGATCCATATAATAGTTCATATCCACACTTGTAAATACTAGATTTACACTCTTGTAAGTGAACCTCAATAGAAAACAACTCAATTACATTATCTAAAATCTTCTTTTAATACATTAACATATCAACTTCTAATATGCAATACAACATATTTCTATTAACAATTTTAAACTAAATATTACATCTATTTGAATAATTTTAATTATAAATCCTAAATCTTTTTATCTAAATTAATTATTTTATTATTTTAATTAGCCTAGATAATTTTATCTGGAGAGACATTTTCCTTTTTCAAATATGCAAACAGCAAGTAAAAATACTCGTGCGTAATTTCTTTTGGATTTTTCGATTCAAAGGAATCTTCCAGAACTCATATATTTTGGTGCGAATTCTTACGATTCGAAGCGATAAGAAAGCGGACAGGATGTCGCTGCGTTTCCTCGACGGGCTACTCAGCCTCTCTGGTTACAAGAATGGCACCTTAGAGGGGCCTAGTGTTCAGAGAAACCTCATTTTACCATTACGGTCAAGAAGAAGAAGGGGTAGGGGCCAAGCATCAACATTAGCCTCAATATCTACCTCTGCCTCTGCCTCTGCCTCCGTCTCTCCCTCGCTTGGCGATTTGATGAAAGTTGATTTTCCCATTCTTAACCAGGTAACTTGGCATGGCTATTGTACTAAATTTCTAATGACACTCTCTTCATCTTTTTTTTTTTTGGGCGGGGAAAAGGCAAAACTTTTTTAACATTCAAATTAAAACTGAAAAAAAATTTGAATTATCGATTGCTGCTGTAGCAGCCCTGACTAACAGATTTCCAACATTTAACCTTTTTTTAAACAGAGAGTTCTTGGAAGAACCCAAGTAGCCCTCAACGTGACACTGCTTATCTGAAGGATAACCCAGCAATAAACAATCTTTAAAAATAATATTATCAATATCAACTAAAGTTTTAGCAGCCCATGACTGCTGCCGCATGATAGAAAACATAATTGAAAACAGACATTCCAAATTTGTACCTAGGAAATACACTGGTTTCAAGTGTATCTCGTCTGCCAAAACTAACAGTCTTTCACATAAACAAGAAATTAATAAAAATACAAATCCGCAGGGCCTGCTGTAAAGCTTTCATTTCTACCTTGTTGCTTAACATCAGCTAGATATTTTTAGCCCGGACCAGCCACAAGCCAACAGCCTTGTTACTGCAATCGAGCTTCCATAAAAGGGTTAATGACCAATCTGAGGTGCAGATTATAGAGAGTCTCCTAAGCATGAACACCTCTGCTGCTAACTTTATACAAACACCTAAAAAGTTATTTAACAGTAGTAATTTAATCTTCAAATTTGCGAGTCTCTTTCAGGGAGTGGATCCTTGAGAAACAATCTTATCCTTTCCCTTTGCAGGTTTTCTAACATCAGGTAGCATGTCTTGTTGCTGCATGGCCACCAGTTTGAGCTTTTCCACCTCGTGTTAAAATCAAGAAACTCAAGGGTGGGGCACATGTGTTAGGATTTTCATTGGGGGAAGGCAGGGACTGCAGAAGGTGACCCAAATTTAGAAGATGGCTGCTTGAACATGGAAGAGGTAGGGTGATCTTTAATGGTGGTTAAATCCTCAACCAATTGTTTAATTTCATTTCTTATAGGTACTTGAACATTTAGCCAGTTGGTCCCAAGAGAGCCAGTTTTCCATGCTTGATTCGATGATGTGACAGCCACGGTGTTTTTCCCCAGTGAATTGCCTGAACGAGTCTGTTGAGGATTAGTAGGAAGAATAATAGGAATGGTGGATTATTAAGGTGATTTGGAATTTTTAATTCTTTTCCAAGTCGAGGATTTTAACATCCATTAGAACCTTACCCATGGTAGCTGGGAGAGAATCATGGGTTTTTGACATCCATTTGGTGAGTTGAAGACCAAGGTCGGTGTGAGGATTCTTAGGAAGGTTAGATCTCAAATAAACTTGACACTTAGGAGTTTGTTAGTGGTGGAGGGATTGTCGCTAGACTCACCTTTTGGAATCGTTTACAAGGGATGATGGAATTTTTGTTCACCATTGATAGATTTAAGGGAGACCAAACAAAAAAATTGGCTGAAAATAGTAAAGCACACCCAACAAGAGACCTCCAACAATTGGAGATATGTAGCACGCAGTTGAAAGAACCAACTTGAAACCAAAAGCTAGAGCAAGGGAAACCTTTATTTTTGTTTTGTATAAAAAATGAGAGCAACAACCACACTTGTGCTTGTGCTTGAGTTTTATCACCAACAACCCCAAGTGAATGTTGCAACTGATTGAAAAATTGAATGGTAAGAGTGGATGGAATCTGAAAGCATGCAGAGGAGGTGAAGGTAAACAAAAGAAGTGCGCATGCAAATGACTCAAAGAAAATGGGGAAGAAACTGTAATAAAAGTAAAGGAAATGCCACCTCCACACATAATTCCCTTCGTATAGGGACTTTGCACATACAAATTGTCCTGCTCTCATTCTTTAACAAGACATTGACATATTGTTTGTCATTACGAATAGGAAGGTGGAGGCATAATTAATGCTTACATTTGAAATGAAATTTCCTGCACCAAAAGAGGGTGCACAGATATTCAAAATATGTGCCACCCAAGATTGTATTATCTTGTACGGGGATTCATGATTGGAGGGGTTCACCTATAGGAACGTTCAATATCATTAGGGTTTAACCACCTTTTCATTATCGATAATCAGCAAAAGGCCTGCTCCAAGCTTAGCACAAGGAAGATAGATTGGTTTACCGTTTAGCTATCCACTCTTGAGATGGCTCAAGAAAGGAAGCTTGTTTGGGAAGGGCATTAGTCACTCTATTGGCACCTATGAGAGTATAGCAGATGTGGTGGTTTTGAACTTGATCGAGAAGATTGCTAATGTCCACAATTACTTGCTTTGGTCTCCAATTTCAAAGAGTTGCGCCTAAATTGAGGGCCAATACAAGGATTTGAGAGTTAGTTTTGTCAATAACCATGGAGAGTTTATAGAAGATAGCCATTGGCAACCTGAGCCATATAGCAAGTACTTCAGAAAGGTTGTACAAGACTCAAGTTGACACCAAGGCCCCAACAAAGGCTAAAGAGTGGGTGCCTTTCTCATCATTCAGATTCCCTTGGTTTTTTCTGCTCTAGGAGTATCTCTTGAAGTTCTATTGGTAATAAGTTAATGAGATTGTATGCCTATACATATGATGGAGCCTGCTGTTTGTCTTTGATGTAGTAATATCCATAAGACATTTTTTTGTTTTCTAAGTAATTTTAATTAATAGGAAGATAAAAAATGAAAAAACAAAAAATAAAATCATAGATCCTTACGCTGGTTATGGAGGAACTCTAGTTGTGAGCGGAGATTAAAATCTATCTTCTGCATAAGAGCTCCCGGCTGATTTTTTCTTGGTGATAGTATTAGATGCTAATGTGTTCTGCTGCTGATCTTTTAATTTTTTTTTTTCCTATGGTGTTTTTGGTTCTATATGTTGGTCTTGGGAGCTGGGCAGTACTTTTTTGTCAAGTATTTGGTGCAGAATGGTGAGAGGAGAAAGATTGAGATAAAAAAGGCATTTGAATAAATGTTATTAAGTTTGTACCAAGAAGAATAAGGCCAATGATGGGAGGTGATCAAACTCTGTCCCAAAATTTGTAATGTGTTAAATGACTTTAAAAGATATAGTAAATAGGGTCAAGGAAAATTGAGTTGTGAAATGTGTTGATAGTTGTAAGAATCAAGGAGTTCCTTTGCCTTTGATTGAAGATTCCTAACCCATATGCTAGCAAGAGAGTGGAAGGAATGAGTGGGCAAGGGAAGAAAATGATTGCCCCCATTATTAAAACCCTCTACATGTATCATATTATTTGTCAATCAAATAATACAAATTTATGTGGCATGCCCATTAACTCTATGATAATGACAAAAGCATGCTCATTATATCCCTTAGGTACACCCTTAGAAGTATCCAATGGAATAGTAATCATATTAGCACCAATAAAAATTTGAAGCACTTTCTCTAAGGGCTCATTCGACTCAGTAAACTTTATGAAATCTCCAGACTTAATATCACTAGATGCACTAGCCACATTTTGAGCACTATGTTTGTTCACTTTTTTTTTTTATCACTACCCTTTTCAAAATAATTTTGTTTTTGAAACTTTGAAGGATTGGAAGACATAGGAACATGAGAAGAACCAACTTTTAAGGCTTGAGAAGCCAACGATTTCATTTCCATGTTCTTCACATATGCACATGAATTCATTAAATATGCATAACTGTTTAGGTACACTATCTCTAATAGATGACAACCCCTTAACAAAGATACTCTGTAACTCATCATGAGGGAGGTGGTGGTTCATTTTGGCACCGGTGACTGAAATTTAATCACATAATTATTAATCCTCTCATTTGATCCTTGTGCACATTCAAAGAAATTTGAAATTCTGGTTTTCAAACCCAAATTCACATGGAAATTATTAAGCTAAGCTATGGCTAGCTGATCATAAGAATGAAGGGATCTAGGAGACAAGGAAGGAAATCACTGAATATCATAATCCCTCAAAGTGTGTGGAAATAACTTAGCCAACAACATATCATTGTACAGATAATCTAAACGGGAAGCCAGAAAAGCCTGTCAAGGTGTATTGAAGTCACCATTTTTCATAATGGAAATGGAATCCTTTTATAGTCCATGATACTGGGTGATCTGTTTTGTGTCTACAGATGGCTTATAGTATATGAGACTACCCCGTATTCCCAGTATGCAGGAAGCACCTAACTGTGCTTCAAATATGAGCTGTACATAACCTACCCCTGCAGGATTTGAACTTGTGACCTCTCTTTCAAGAGTGGAAGTTCTCCACCATTAGGCCAACTCAGATGTAATACAACTCAAAACAAGGTGCTGCACAGTCAGCTGGTAACATATGCCAATATCTCAAGTGAAAGAGGAGCAAGATGTGGTGGAGTATACTCAACTGCAGTCTGACCACCAGGCATCCAATCAACTTTACACTCAAATCTGTCTACCTTTTGGCAATAGTACATCAAGGGTGGTGGTGGTGATGGGAGTGTATGGGAAACAATAGATGGATTATAAAAAGGATATGGTGGATGATAGGCAAATAAGTAGCCTGAAAAAGAGGTGAAGAAACACTATAAGGCAAAGATGAAGGGGTGACACTAATAGGATGGGATGTGAGAATAGCGCTAATGACAAAACTAACACTAGTGGGGTATGATGTGGGTGGAACAACATGATAAGAAAAAGGGATGGCGCTAGAGGAGGGAGACAGAAGGAACATAAGAGGAAGGAACATGAGAGGTAGGTGTTGTGCTAAAAGTTGTATGAAGAATTTTAGAGATGGGCTAATTGACCATGGTAGGAGGAGGTTGAGTAGAAGGGGAATATGTACAATGCAATGAACTAGAAGAAGCAAGCTTAATCCCAATACTTGAAAAATGTCAAAATTGGATGGTGTATATATACATATACATGTATACATATATTATATATTTTATATACATGTATACATGTTTATACATACATACATATATACATGTATACATAATATATACATGTATATATGCGTACATAATATATATTTATATCATGTATGTATATATACATATATATATGCATATATAAATGCATGTATGTGTATACACAAACATATATATGTATATATGTATGTAAGTGTATATAGTGTATATATACATACATGATATACATATATACAATTATATTATATATACATGCATTTATATATTTATGTATATATATGTGTGTGTATATATACATACATGCATGTATGTATATATGTATGTATATATGTGTAAATGTGTATATATGTATGTATATATGTGCATATATACATACATACATATAAATACATATATACACATACATCAGATACACACACACACACACATACATATATATAACTGTCTTCTTTCAAATCATCCATATTTGGGTAGTAAAGCTAAGCATCAATTCATTTTTTTTAATAAATACACATATATGTGCATCTCCCTAGTATGCATACACATACATCTATGCATATAATGCATGCATGAATATGATATATATACATACTTTACATATATTCAAGCTTGTATATACACACATATACTCATGCATGCATTATATGCATAGATGCATGTGTCTGTATACTGGGCAGAAGCACATATATATGCATTTGTTACAATTTTGAATTGATGCTTAGCCGCTTGGCCAACTTGTTTTGGAAGTTTAAATTCAGGCGGGTTAATTACTACCAAAATATGGACAATTTGAAAGAAGACTGTTAGGTGCTTTAATGAAAATGTAATAATCCCGATTTCTAAAACATGCTGATTTGGTAGTGCCCACTATGTCTTGGAGAGGAAAAGGATCATGTCAAACTGTAATGCATTTTATATTCAGAATCAGAGCAAATAGATTCTTTGTGAAACTTTATTGTATAAGAACGAAGGTAGCACTTTGTTTAAACATACTTTTTACAGTTTGAATACATGCGTATGGAGTATTATCCTGATTATGGCCTACAATATATATCTTGTAATATATTTGTTTCATTGAGTATTATCCTGATTATGGCCTACAATATATATCTTGTATATTTGTTTCCCTTTTCTGTGTCAATCTTATACCAAAATAATGCAGTTAGTAATCACGTTAATGTTTGTTTACAGGTTAATCATTGTGTTTTCATCTCTTGGTAAATCAGTTGGTGGCCTCTTTTATGTTTATGGAAGTTTGTCTTTTATGTTAAAGCGGGTTATTATTTAGGAATACATGATGAATTTGTCAAAGAATCTATGTTCTTGCAGGAAGTCAATGGTTCAAGGTTGGTCTATTTAGATAATGCTGCAACGTCACAGAAACCACATTTTGTCATAGATGCACTACGTAAATACTACGAGACCTACAATTCAAATGTTCACCGAGGCATGCATTTTCTAAGGTGAAATAAAATCTTGAATTTGTTATCAGCTTAGATGCTTGACTTAGAGATAAATAAATGTTGAATTTATTTTCAGCTTTGATGCTGGTAAATTTTGGATAACAAGATAATAATATGGTGTTATGGTTATAAAGGATATATCATTTATCATCTATTGCCTTAGAGGATTGAGATTTTGAGTAAGGTCAAGATAAAAAGAGGATTGTGGTTTTTGAGTGAGGGGAAGAGGAAAACTGTATCTTGGCTAGCTAGGAATCTGATTGCAGTTAAATTGCATGTATACACTTGTTTAGTTGTTTCAAATGTTCGTAAGTAATTTTCTCTGTATCTTTTACTAGCTCCAAAGTTGTCAGGCTATCTAAGTTCAGATTTTGTATGGTACCCACTTCAGTGTGTGTATGTAGTATTTATTAATGTACGGGGAAGTTACATTGGTGGTTGTAACTTACATCGTGTTATTACATCATTACCATAAGCAGTAGAAGCCTTTGTACATAGTATTTTAACATTATTATGTATCACTATCATATGCCCCCCCCTAGTGACTAAATTGGAGACAAACTCCAATTTTGTCTCAAAATTTGATATAGAGAATAGAACCAGCATTTAGATCAGAAAATTGCTCCTAAGATGTGCAGTAGAAGAGAAATTTCTCCAAGCTGAACCACTTGTTGAATGCAGTAACAATGAACCTCAATATGCTTGGTATGAACTTGTTAAATTGGATTCTTGACCAACTTTAGAACACTTCAATTATCACAAAAAAGTCAAGTGGCTGTAGTTTGAGGAAGAATATCATACAAAACTTGATGCAGCTTAACTACTTCATAACTAGCATTGATACCTGCTTTGTATTTGACTTCAGTGGAAAAGATAAAGCTAGTGTGCTGAAGCTTACTCTGCCATGAAACAACCCTTGAATCCAAAGAGAAAATGTAGTCAGTAGTTAATCTCCAAGTAGATCTCCAAGGATCAAATGGACTGGCCCAATTAGAGTCTATATAGCCTATTAGCCAAGTTTAGCCCTTTGATAGAGAATGTTGAAGTCAAGAGTACCTTTGACAACATGTTCTGTTCCTTGCCAATGAATTACCTTCAGTTGTGCTGAAAATTGAGAAAGATAATTAACAATAAATCAAATATTCAATTTTGTGGATGTAAGATACAATCAGAATGCTCACCAATCATTTGTAGAGTAACTCATCAATTAGTGATGAATCATCATAGGTTGACAACTTTATCTTGATCTCAATAGGTGTCGTGGAAGGATTACAATTTACAAACTATCATTTGAAACCATTTTGAGAGATTCATAGCATTTTGGAATTGAGCCATGTCATTATGCTTGAATTCTACACTTAAGCAATGTTATAGGAGGGCTAGATTATTCATGTCAAAAGTAAAACATAGGTTGGGTTCCCCTCATTGAAATGTGGTGGCCCCATTACTTGTGCTGGCAAGCTCAACACACACAACAAGAATCACAATGCAATCATCGAATCATAATGTAATCTTTTGATAGAGAGATTTGTGTTAGACAAACTTTGGTATTTAAAATCTTGAAGATGGTGATCAGTTTTTATGTACTAGGCTCATGGAGTCTACTTAAGTCCACACAAACTTAAGAAAGTTGTAAAGCATATGATCACTACTAGGTACCTAGAATCCTTCAAGTTGCATTATGTAGAGCTCATCCACATCCCCATTCAAGAAGGTGCTCTTCACATGCAATTGATACACCTTCAAACCAAATTGGGCTGCTATTGAGAGAAGCAACCAAAATGTGACCATCTTTGCTATAGGAACAAAATTCTTCATGGTCTATCCCCTCTTGTTGGCAATAACACTTTGCAATAAGATGAGTTTTTTAATTGTCAAAAGTACCTTAAGCTTTACATTTGATTTGTGTATGTTGTACCCAAAACGAAATTTTTTCTTCATTAAGGCATTTTGATAAGAATGGTCTAAATCTTGTAAATTGTCGTCAAAAGTCAGTTTTTGGTCAAATCAAGCATGGGCTTTTTGTGGGTTTAATGTCTAGAAGATACTGGCAAAATTTGAAAATTAGGGTTTCTGGGCCCTATTTTTAGGAAAAACCCTAAAATATAGGATTTTGCCAAAATTGGCTGAAATTAATTTTGATTGGATTATTTCACTTCACGATCACAGTAGTGAAGTCGGAATCAAGAAAAAGTCAATTTAAGCTTGGTGGGTAGTTTTCACTTTTTCAGGAGAAAAGTTAGGACCTTTGAGGTTGTCAATGGTAGTTGGCCAGTACTAGGTGTCAAAATCTAAGCCTGAAACTCATCCTAGAAGATTCTATAGAGAAAGATGCCAAAAAAGATGCTTCTCGATGGAAGGGATTTTCAAATGGTGAAAAATGCAAAAAATATTCTAAGTTTGGAAACACTACGCCTTGCTATGTGGGAGATGCTTGTGCAATCAACGTACAAGTCAACTTTGCGGAGTTTGTACACGTAAAAATGGTGAAATACAGTCACATACACGCGTTAGCAACAGTAATGCTACAATGCAGTCAACTCAGCAAGCGTCTCGATGTTCGCAAAGCACGAAATAGGTGGAAATCATCAGTTTTGGAGCAAATCTATGCCTCTGCAGGCCAGGGGCGCCCCTTCAATTTGAAGGCTTAGATTCAATTATTAATGGTTGCAAGTACAGTCATTGTCTCTGAAATTTTGCCAGCTTTCCAGTGAGTCATCAAGTGAATTCATCAGATTGGTGAAACTCCGGCAAATGACGGCGGAAGTGGAAGAAACTGAAAATTTATGCATCATGGACCAAAGTCAAAATATAGTTTCTGCGCTCCTATAGCCTAGGGGCGCCCTTGAATTAAGCTTGTTAGATGTCAAAATTTGCAGAAACTGTTTCTGGGGGTTCTCTTTAGATTCAGTCTAGCTGCGTGATGAATCCATTCGCAAGTCCGTAAGGCGTACTGAGCGACCATGGTAGTTGATCCCGCAAGCACGTAAAACAGAGGGAAAATAAAAATGAAAATATCAAATTGTACCTCTACAGGCCAGGGGCGCCTAGCCTTTTGGCAGCTAGTTGAGGTTTTCGGCAGTTGTTGTCTTCACGAGATTTGTGTAGAATCCTCCTACCTATGCAGTGAATCCAACCGTCAGCCTTGGGATCCGTCAAACGCTCGTAGATGAAGAATCAACAGAAAATGTTGAAGGAAAAAGGCAAACAAAAAAATGGCTAAGTATGGAATAATGCACCTTCCTTGAGAAAGGCGCCCTTCTATTGGAGTTCTTAGAAGTAGTTTTCTCGCTTTGTCACTCCCATGGTTATCTCTTCTAAGTTATTCCATCTCTGCGATGAGATCATTGTCGCAGGCATCGAAGCAATCCAACTCTCGACAGCAAAGGTCAAAGTGGAGCGTTTGGTTGAAAAATACAACTTGCAAAATCATTCTCAAAAGCTCAATTGTGCCTCTGCAGGCTAGGGGCGCCCTTGCATTTGAGGTCTTTATTTCAACTTTAGACGTTGCACATGCAGTCATCCTTTGCGGAATTCTTCCAGCTACGCGATGGATCCAGCATCTAGTCAATGGGAGTCATCATTCACCGGCAGTGGCAGATCAAAGCATGGAGAGTCAAAATGGAAAAATGGCTAAGTCTAGTGTCATATGCACCCTTTTGAAAATAGACGCCCTTGAATACGAGGCATCAGACTCAGTTTTTAGCTCTCGTAGCTCCCAACAACATCTTGTCAGATATGTTCCGGTTACGCGATGAATGTGTCAGCTTAGCTTCGGGATCAACCGGGCATTCGAAATTCAGGGTCCAACAGAGGCTATGGTGACATTTTCAAAGAGCCAAAAAGTAGGAGCTTAGCAAAAATGCTTCAACATTGAGTAAAGATGCCCAAAAAGTCAAAATTTGACTTTTAAAATTGAAGTAGATATGCTTTGGCCGCCCTAGAAAGGTGGAGTCAGTTAACTGAATTAAAAAATATTAAAACTTTAGTTTGAAACGTTAGTTTTACTTGCATATGGCGTATTTTCTTAATTATTTTTAAAGTGGCGCCTACTTGAAGGTTCAGTCTCCATTTTGGTTAATTGAAGGAGGTCCAATCAGAATGCTCCGTTCTAAAAATAAGGTTTTTGCATGCTTGTGGCACCTTAACCCTCGAAAATTCTTCAAATATGCATTAAGGCGTCCATTTCATTCACAACAGGTTGAAGGAAAACACATTTTTCCTCGCAAGCAAGATCTAAAGGTGCTACAGGAAGAATTTTTCAGTGTTTTTCGCATCTACAAGTCCGGATTGTTCAGCAGGATAGTTTTGCATGCTTCATTTTTCCAGCAGATTCTTGGTAGATTCCATTAGGTTGAGACAAGGAGGCGAATTTCTTGAAGATTTATAGAGGCAAAATATAACTTCTATTTTCTCAGCTCATAATTCTTCTATCCTTGTCTTAGGTTTTTTTTCACATGTCAAAGTAAATGACATCTTTTTTCAGTATCTGATCATCTAGGTTTGTTCAACACGACTTTCTCTACAAAACCCATGTGCTAGAATTTTTCAAGAAAAATTTCCTCGTAGCTTCAATTTTTGAAGCTTTGCTTTTTTTTTTTTTGAAGATTCCTTTGCATGGTAAAGGAAAAGTAGAAATTTAGAAAAACAAAGTATCTGGGTGTGATCGGCACATTGGCGGCAACAAAACCCATATGTCAAAATTTTTCGTCAGAAAAAGCTTTTGAGGCCTTGCTGCCCTTGCTGCTTTGAAAAGTCTTTGCATGTCAAGCAAAAGAGCACTTTTTCAAATTTCTGACGTTATGGGTTTGCTTAGAATCATTTTCTCTACAAAATCCACGCCTCGGAATTTTTCGTAAAATTTGCCCCTCGACAGGGTATTTTTAGCCTCATCAGGAGCTATTTTAGCTTTCCGGAAGAAGTTGTCAGAATATAGCCATGTTCACAGTCAATAGGCTAGTTTTTCAGAATGCAGTTCACTCAGATTGAATTGGTCTTGATTCACGATTTCATTAGAATGACTGACACAGATTTGCATCAAATGCATCTAGAGGGTTGATTCAGACAATTTGGCAGGCGTAGGCACTCAAAGTCCACATGATTTCATACCTTGTATAGCTGATAGCCTTCCAAGGTTAGTTTAGAAGGTTGATACCATTGGAATTCTGCGTATGTAGCAAGTTCGTGTGCATTTTTCACAACCAGAGTGTTCGCGGTCAAACTTTGTGGTTTTGTCGTGCAACACTCTTCCATTGATAAAAATGTGAAAAGCGTCATAAGCGTAAAGCTGCAAAAGAAACAGAGGCCATCACTCTAGTTGTGAAGCTGCTAGAGTTACCAATCAGTGAACTGCCAGTTGAAGTGTGCAAATATTTCTAGGATTGCTCAAGTTGTTGACAAGCAGTGAATTGACAGTTAAACATGTGAGGATCTCAAGATGGTGATGCAATCAACAACCTTGTGGAGGGGTTAATTGCCCGGGATCACAACCAGTGAACTACAGATCAGGACGTCCCACCTTTTTAGGATAGACATTAGACACAAGAGTTAACTTGATGCCTCTTTTCGAGTTAACTTGCTGTCCCACATATCATGGCATGTCTATTTTGGAATCATCTGTGTACACTTGGACTTCTCATATAGTTTTTAGTTTTAGTTAATTGATGTTGGTTATCAGTTGACTTTCATATCAATAAGGACTTGCATGTTGCAACGTCCATTTAGTTTAGTTTTAGTTCAGTTAATTGAGGCAGTTTTTCTAGTTAACTATATAGTTGCATACATTTAGGTTTAGCAATAAATCTTGCATGCTTGCAAGACTCATGTTAACTCAAGGTGATTTTAGGGTTCCATACTCCTTTGAGGTCTATAAATAAGAGCATTCTTGCTCATTTGTACTTTAACTTTTGCTCGTAATATCAAATTGCTGTGCCACCTTGCCGTGCAATATTGCTATTTAGTATTTGTTCACATTGTATTTAGAACTTTTGTTGTTATAACAAATTGCTGTGCCCACCTTGCCGCACAATATTGATATTCTATATCTGTTCACTTAGTTAAATATAATGCTGGTTTGATTGGTCATTGTGTGCATGTCTCGTTATGCAATTTGCTGTCACAGTTTTATTTTGTTGTGATTAATAAGCTTTGTTTCATATCTACACCTTGGATAGGGGTTCCTCCTCCTTGGGAATTTAGAAGTAGAGTTTATTGTTTGATGTTGTGATTAATAGTTTTTCTTTCATATCTACACCTCGGATAGGGGTTCCTCGTCAAGAATTTAGAAAGAAAAATTGTCGTTTAAGTGTTGTTTCCAATAAGCTTGTTTCATATCTACACCTCGGATAGGGGTTCCTCCTCCTTGGGAATTTAGAAATAAAGTTTGTCATTTGATGTTGTTACCAATAACCTTCATATCAGCCTACGCCTCGGATAGGGGTTCCTCCTCCTTGGAAATCCTGGTATAAAGTTTATCGTCTAAACATTCCCTGCTCCTAAGTTCTCATGCTCTACTTTTCTTGAGGAAATAGGATAGTTTTAGCATTAGCTTAGTTGTAGTTAAAGATCTGCAGAAACCAGAGAAAATCCTTAGCTGCAATGTATTGGTTTTCTTAACCTTGTGCCTCTTCCATCCGAGTCAAAAAGATAGGAATTAGATTAATTTACTTTTTAAGCATATCAGCAAAAGAGGGAGCTTCCCCTCCTAATTTGAAGAGCAGTTCAACTGTGCATAGCTGTCCGTTGCTAATATGCACTCGAGAGGTGCGAATTGTAATGCCAACAGTGTACATCCATTTGCAGCCTATGTGTGTTTTATCCAAAGGCAATTCTTCCAAACCCTAGATTGTTTATTGGTTAATTGTGATGAGCCAAACTGGACTTGACTCAAAACCCCAAAATTTAATCTGGAATTCTCTTTGAAACTAACACAAGGTGGCTGGAAAGGTTTGCTCTGATACCACTGTAGTGATATACCGACCCTCTGCTGATTTGTTTTCACCGTGCTTGTAGGTCTGATTTGTGTTTAGTGTTTGTCTTTCAATTTGTGTTTCTCGTGTTTTGAATTAATGCCAATGATATACATAAAATTTAACGATCAATTACATGTAATATGAACCCGAAATGAACTAAACTTCAATTGATAACACAAGAAGTCCCAAATTCATAATTAATAGACTTTCTTCATTACAAGAGAGAGTACATAATGGGACGGCTTGCATACATTCAACGAGATACTCAAGCAAGATTCAAAAAGACCTCTAAGATGCATTCTACATGATATAACAGCTTACATGGCATATATAATTAGCATCAAATTCGAGAGGCAATACATCTTATGTCTTAATTTTACATACAGCCAAACTTCACTGTGAATAGTGACTGCTACAGTACCCGCGCCCATGCAAATGCTCATACAAAATTAAATACAAATGTCTCCTACCAAATTTTTGATGGAAAAGCTTCTAAATAAGAGGGCGCCCCTTTTAGGAAAGAAAGCAGCAACAATATGAGGGCGTCTTTCTTACTTGAAGAAGTTGAAACCCTTACTTGATGGCGGTTGGCTGTAGATGAAGAAATCAGCCTCCAAAACCTTCCAAAATGCAAGTAACTACCTCTAAATGGCGAATGGAGATGCTGGCAGCGAAAACCCTTTCAAAAGATGCCTCCAACAGCTTGTAACCAGCAGATTCGAACTCCAAAATGCAGCAACAAGAATAAACCAGCACTTTAGGGTGGTCTTTCACACCTTCAAGATGCCAAATCCTAACTACAAGCCCAATCCAGGCTTACCCACTGCAGAAATCGGGAAACCCTAGTTTCCTTCTCTCCCAAACTCCACACTTCAAGTTTCAATCAGCAAACATAATCTCAAGCATAAGGGGGGTCGAACTTCTCTTCTTCCTTTTATAATTTCTCATTGAAAACACTATTCATTAAAATGGCACTATTCACTTAAGTTGTTTCTTTTTTTCACTTTATCAATGAATAGTAACTGAAAAATATAAAGTGACCCCTTTAACAAATGGACACATGGTCCCCAAGCCTGAGTAAGTGAAATAAATGGTGATAAACAATATTTTAAGCTCCAATTACACGCCAAACGCGCAAATTCACCACGTCACCGACTCCAGATATCAATACTGCAAAATCACGACCAACTGCCCATTCAAGTGACCCTCTATCCGGAACCATTAGCCTACGAGGGTTGATGTTATAGGCTAATCCACCATGTCTGATGCTCGTGAAAGAATGGGGACATTACAGTCCGCCCTCCCTGAAATTGCTTGTCCCCAAGCAATCATTATTGTGAAGAAACCTCATTCCTCGGAAGGCCCGAAAGAAGAACTGTGGAACATCCCATGCATCGCTAACTAATTCCTGAAGCACCAGCATAAACACACCTATGCAAAAGGTCCCTGGGTCCCAAACCCAGAATGGAAGTCTACCATGTCTGATAACCTCTGACTTCCGCTGCGCAACTCTGATCACAACTTCACCACGCTGAAAATGGTGAAGCAACCTGTCGGAACCCAACCAGACTGCGGTGCCAGAATTGTCACCACCCGGATCCCAATACAACCTGAAGTCATAACCATCCGTCATGAAGAGATATAAATATCTAGAAACTTCTGCAACACAATATCTCTCTCCAGCCTCTCCAAAACACCCATGGAAGTGACAGCTAATAAACCCATCATGTCTGCTGGCACTGTAATCACCTTGTAACCATGTATCCGTGTGAAATCCCTGTGGCATTAGAGTAACCAACCCTGTCGGATACCTATCAACATGATGGATAATAGACTGTTGTCCCTGCCAGTAATACCTTGCAGGCAACTGAGTTGGGTACGTGCAACCTTTAGTCCCATCTTCTGAAGATGGTAACTTTGGACACAATAAAGAGTTACTCCCCTTGACTGCACCAAGAGAATCACCCTGCGCCCAAGAATTATGCATCGAATATGAATCATGTACAGGTGGATCAAAGGCAAAACTATAAGCACTCCTCACCGTGTACACCCTATTAAATTCCTCCGTGAGCCCTGTTTGGAATCCCGATGCACGCGAACGATCCAAAACACTGTGACTGTCACTCAACCTGGAACTAGTGTCAGGAGCATGATCGGCTTCTAGCTTGAAGGGTGGATTTCCATAGATCAAACCACCATCAAACTCAATCAGGGGGTTATTCACAAACGGCGCGCTCACTCCCTGCTGGTCTGAACCATCCAACTCTGAGTCCCTAGAACAATACACTGAATTGTACTCCTGAATGGGCTCATCAAGCTGCCAACCATAGTCCACTGTATGGGATGAAATGACAGATTTGCTTCCAGGAGCGGGAAACAAATCGACACAAGTACCAATCTCCCAAATGGATGTTGCTCTGCATAACTCCTGTGAAGATGATGGGATAGCCTCGTCTACTAGCACACAACTCTCTGGAGAATCCACCACTACGTCACAAGAGCTATTAGTAATCTGTTCCGCATCATCTATCATGGTACTAACCATAGGAGAACCCGATGCAACGAGCGGTTCTCTACTGCTCTCAACCAAAGTGCTCATCCCAATTGAGACTGTTGCACCTATATCCATGATGGATGTAGTATCCACATCCTCGACCTGCTCAACACCACAATCTGTGGACATATGTTCTTCACCAACTGCTGCCATGGAAACCTGAACTGTATCGGAAGTTGGTGAAGACTGTGCCAAACTCGAGACCACGGTAAGCTCCTCCAACCATGAGTGTGACTCCTGAAGGGCCAACTGAGCACTCTCCAAAGAATCCATAGTCACCTCGAGCCCATAAGTGAGCTCGTCAACCTCCTCCTCTTTCCCCTTTAGTGCATCGTAGCAAGTGCACCCCCACTCAAGAAGATAATCCCTATCCACTAGTAACTGTAAGTAATTTTGTTTCATTACCCTAATGGCTTCTCGTAGGGCATGGAATTCTGCAAGGGAAAGGCTACTATCACCGTGCTCACCTGACATAGGAGTACCCCAACCATACGTAGCTAACATCTGTCGAGCAACATCAAAATGCTCTAATGTTGTAGCAATTATATCATCACTAACCTTTAACTGCCCCGCTAGATGATGATACCGCTGTGTCTCATCATTCCCACCCAATTCTGCACTATAGTAAGAGGATGAATCCTCATCACTCACTTCGTGATCAGCAGCATCATGTGTGCTATCGTCAGTGCACACATCAACAACTAAGGTACTACTTCCATGTACCAAAAGGAATGGCTCAACTGATAAGGTAGAAGCTACAGATATGATAGTATCTTCACACACTTCCACTTCCAATGTAATTGTATCACCATCCAACTCACAATCCTGGAATTCTATGCCAACATATGAGCCTTCTAGCTTGTTTTCTAAGGTCTGATTTGAGAAATCAGACTCACCATGACATGAACCTAGATCAAACACTGCACCATTAGTACCCAAATCTTGAGTACCTTCTTGTGACAACTCAGTAGAATCATTTTGTACAGGTGTAGCCACTATTGTCTCTAGTTGATGCAAATTTTTCCTACTGCTGTCATGTAAACCAAATCTGTCAGCAGTGCTGATAACAACCTCTTGAATGCTGTGAATATCATTCAAGATTCCCTCAACATTGATCGTAACTCCACCATACCAGAAGTGGTGAAGTAATACCTTGGGACCCATCTGAACGACCGTGCTAACTCTGTCTCCACCTGGATCCCAATATAAACCAAACTCATGTCCATCCATCATGAGGAGGTAAGGATAACTGGAAGCATCAGCTGCATAACATCTTCCCATCACCTCCGCCAAACTCTCATGGATGTGATATCCACCTGTGCCATTAAGCCTGTTGACATTATAACCCATCTGTAACCCTGTGCCCACTGGTAGTCTTTGAACCCAAGGAGCAGCAAACCTTGTTGGATACACATCAGCCTGATGGAAGACTAAATACCGATCCTGCAAGCACTCACCCGCCAACAACTGAGTCGGGTATCTGCAACCACTGGTTCCATCTACTGAAGATGGTAACTCTCCCTCCAAGAAGACATGGACGTCCTGCACCAATCCACACTGACCCGTCAACAAATCCTCTGTATGTGGTCTAGAAGAGAAGTGTTGAACACTCCTCACAATGCTTGCCTCAGTAAATTCCACTGTGGACCCTGTGTGAAGTCCCGATCCACAATCAATGCTCATTTCAAGACTCGGTTCAAGAGGATGAACATCATCTATCTCGAAGAGTGGGTTATCATATGTCCAAGAAGCATCTATCTCAAACAACGGATTGTCAATCATCTCGCACCCCATCTACTGATCTGCCTCTTGCTCTTCACCCCAATCTGCAGTATAGTATGAGGTTGAGTCCACCTCATTCACATCATGATCAGCAGCATCATGTATGCTATCATCAACGCACACATCATCATCTAAAGCACTGCTGCTATGTCTCACAGGATGTCTCAATAGACGATATAGAATTTACTCGTGTCAATGCTTGACCAACCTTATCATCCTTCTCCGCCAAAGGATCCTGTAAATCTAGCCTGTGTGAATCATGAACTGTCAATCCTTGCACATACTCTGAGTTTGCATCTTCAAATTGATCAAAAGTTTTATCAGCCATTACTGATACACGAGATGTAGGGAGCTCTAAACCCTCATGGGTTTCATATGGACCCTTTTCTTCATGTGCATCTTCCTCAACATGTTCATTATGAAGGCTTCTCGCCATTGTAGTGACCTCATGTTCCTTCTTCTTCTCATTCCGTGACATAGACCTCTTAGAATTGGAAGTCAAATACCGCACTACTCTATCAAGTTTCGCAGGATCGGAAATCCATTCATTTAACCTTTTCTGATTTTCATCCAACTTTTTCAAACTTTGTTTCAGCTTCTCCATATTCCTGTCCCACTGCTTCTGGGAAGTGGCCATGTTCACTGAAACCTCCGAACTGCAGTTAAACCCTACCCAACAGGATGGCAGGAAACCGCTCTGATACCACTGTGATGAGCCAAACTGGACTTGACTCAAAACCCCAAAATTTAATCTGGAATTCTCTTTGAAACTAACACAAGGTGGCTGGAAAGGTTTGCTCTGATACCACTGTAGTGATATACCGACCCTCTGCTGATTTGTTTTCACCGTGCTTGTAGGTCTGATTTGTGTTTAGTGTTTGTCTTTCAATTTGTGTTTCTCGTGTTTTGAATTAATGCCAATGATATACATAAAATTTAACGATCAATTACATGTAATATGAACCCGAAATGAACTAAACTTCAATTGATAACACAAGAAGTCCCAAATTCATAATTAATAGACTTTCTTCATTACAAGAGAGAGTACATAATGGGACGGCTTGCATACATTCAACGAGATACTCAAGCAAGATTCAAAAAGACCTCTAAGATGCATTCTACATGATATAACAGCTTACATGGCATATATAATTAGCATCAAATTCGAGAGGCAATACATCTTATGTCTTAATTTTACATACAGCCAAACTTCACTGTGAATAGTGACTGCTACAGTACCCGCGCCCATGCAAATGCTCATACAAAATTAAATACAAATGTCTCCTACCAAATTTTTGATGGAAAAGCTTCTAAATAAGAGGGCGCCCCTTTTAGGAAAGAAAGCAGCAACAATATGAGGGCGTCTTTCTTACTTGAAGAAGTTGAAACCCTTACTTGATGGCGGTTGGCTGTAGATGAAGAAATCAGCCTCCAAAACCTTCCAAAATGCAAGTAACTACCTCTAAATGGCGAATGGAGATGCTGGCAGCGAAAACCCTTTCAAAAGATGCCTCCAACAGCTTGTAACCAGCAGATTCGAACTCCAAAATGCAGCAACAAGAATAAACCAGCACTTTAGGGTGGTCTTTCACACCTTCAAGATGCCAAATCCTAACTACAAGCCCAATCCAGGCTTACCCACTGCAGAAATCGGGAAACCCTAGTTTCCTTCTCTCCCAAACTCCACACTTCAAGTTTCAATCAGCAAACATAATCTCAAGCATAAGGGGGGTCGAACTTCTCTTCTTCCTTTTATAATTTCTCATTGAAAACACTATTCATTAAAATGGCACTATTCACTTAAGTTGTTTCTTTTTTTCACTTTATCAATGAATAGTAACTAAAAAATATAAAGTGACCCCTTTAACAAATGGACACATGGTCCCCAAGCCTGAGTAAGTGAAATAAATGGTGATAAACAATATTTTAAGCTCCAATTACACGCCAAACGCGCAAATTCACCACGTCACCGACTCCGGATATCAATACTGCAAAATCACGACCAACTGCCCATTCAAGTGACCCTCTATCCGGAACCATTAGCCTACGAGGGTTGATGTTATAGGCTAATCCACCATGTCTGATGCTCGTGAAAGAATGGGGACATTACATTAATTCAATATGCTTTGAATATAACTAAGTAAATAGGATAGGTAAATACCAAAGACTACAAGGAATTCATACCAGTAATTGCATAAAGATATCTCAATGTATTTCATTCATATGTTTATACAAAATAGTTTAGGGAAATCTCATAACATGCAATCCCTTTTCTCAAGTACAATAATAGTATATAAATTAGCCGATGGTTGTTGAGAACTTCCAACCACCGACAACTACCAAGAGCAACCGCTTACACCCCATAAAGAGAACTAATTTTGCTAACTACAATAGAAGAAAAATATAACTATTAGAAATATTTTTTGTAACTACATCAGCCCTCCCAAAAAAAGAGTCTTCTTCTAGATGACTATAGAAACAAAATTGGAAGATTGGAAAGAACAAAGCTATAAATCACTAATGAGCTGGGGGAGAAGATGTCCCTATAGGTGTGTAAATCGATGAAGATGGAGTGGACTATTGGAAAATGGTTTGCCTCAAATGATATACTTCTTCTATGCAAATTTTCAAGTGATGGGTTACCAAAAGTTCGCATTCTCAAGTAGTTTTCACCAATTGTACTGCCTGTGTCAATTGGCGCTTGGTCTTCTCATGTTCCAACTGCAACTCGACAAGTTGCCTATCCTTTTCTACGAGCTGGTTGTCCTTTTCCATCAGCTATTGATCCATCATAGTCAATTCCTTTTCTTTCTTAGTGACCTTGGCCTTTTCAAGTTCTGTGAGGTGGGATTGTTGAGCCAATTGTGTTTGAAATTTTTGGTTTTGCTCATCCATTGTCTCTCGTAACTTTTAAGAGACTCATACTGACTCATCCACATGATCCATGAGCTGGCGATGAGAAGCCATGTAGTGTTGAAGTAGATAAAAGACCTCCTTGAAGACTAACTCGATGGAGTAAAGAGCTGCAATAACATGGCCATTGGATCTTCCAAATGAAGGTACAATTCTATCGAGTTGTCATGCCTTCTCTAACTCTGGAGTTTGAGTAGTGGGCCAGCCCTTTGAGAGAAAGATTCTTGTAAATTTCTCATGACATGCTTCTTCCACGAACTTTTGGATGCAGCATGCCTCTTGTAAAAGGAGAGGGGAGTGAGTGCTACCTAAACGTTTGGCTATTTCGGCCATTTCACCCATAATGGCAGCCATGGGTTCTTGGTCTTGAACATATCATTGGATAGTACCCAAGGGATCCTGAGGGTTTGGCTTGGAGAGTTGTATGGTGATGTCCTCATCACTGCGAAATTCCTCCTGATGTGATGAGTCTTTGGTGATGTAGGTTGCTACTATAACCCAAAAGGACCACATTCTTGAACAAGCTCAACACGTCCTACCATCCCTTGAGTGCTGCGAGACTGAACACTGTCAGTTGGAAGGCTGTCAGTGGGTTAGGATGATGCAGGCTGCTCTATTTTTCGAGTGGGGCTCAATGGAGATTACGCCTTGATGTCAATAGGAGCCCCAAGGAGGCTCAACCATCTGTCAATTTTCTTTGAAGCTTCCATTGACAGTTCATCTGGGATAGCAACATGACTGATATCATGAAATGGAGAAATAGCCTCTATAGTAGGAACGTCTCGTGATGTGGTACCGGAAGTGGATGTAGTGAAGTCAATCAGGTCACACCCTCCTCATTACTTTCTTCTTCTTTAGATGATGCATGCGCATATTTCCTTTTCTTGCTTTGTAATATCCCAACCCTTGCTGAGATATTTACTACTTGGAGATTCTGTCTGTGAATTGCTTGTAATTTTCAAAGTCACTTGTTTTGCTTTGTTTTGAATGAGTTTGGTTTTATTTTGAGGTTTTCAAAAAAATTATGCCAGGAAAAAAAGCAAATAACATATACAATGCCAGTTGAAGAATACTCATAGACTTTTGCAAATTAAATCAATTGCTGAAGCAAACCCATAATATATTTATATTTCAATCTGATTAACAATTGCTATGCAAATTCAATATATGCAAATCAGATTTAATCCATTCCTTGAGAGATTACATTGTATCATACCCGGAAATGCTAGCAATCTTATTTGCAACTCTGAAACTTGTAACAGCAACAATGATAAACCCTTGAGGAGACTGATTTGCAGCAGCTGATTAATTCTCCATCTGGAATAAGCTTCAAACATCCATCAGATATTTATATGCCCTCAATGGAGCTGATTGCAACACAAAAAACTAGGCGATTCACCCAGAGATTCACATGCCACCTTCAAGGAATGATCTGACCTGGCAATTCTGAATCTGTACGGCCAGCAGATGAGATAGTACGGCCCAGCAACAAAGATTCAGTACCAAATTCTCACAGCAGCAATACAACTTCTGATTTCTGTTGATAATCCTCTCAAACCCTTCTAATAACTTTTTCAATTTGATCAAATGTGACCACTGGTTGTAGCCACCTGTATGTGCAACCTTCATATGGTCTCTCACACCCTCAAGAAACAGAATCATGAAGATCCTAGGCTCTCCAAGACCCGAGAATGCAGAAAACCCTGGTTTTTCCTTCTCCCAATGCAAAGCTTTCAAAAAGCACAAGTGTCAAATAGAATAGAATAATCTCATTTGCTTTTGTTGAAGGATTATATACCTCCACGGAAAAGCACAATTTTCTATGTGCTTTTTAATCATTTAATATATCATTAAATGCACTTGATTTTGTTTTAAAAATCATTCATAAAGTGGGCGCCCAAGAGAGGTACTTTATAATTTGACTTATGACATTAAATGGCCCATTAATATAAAGTCAAAATAAATCATTATAATGTGCACTTTAAATAATTAATTATTATTAATTTAATAATAATTAAAATAACATATCTCTCTCAATAACCATCATTTTTCGTTTCTGTCAAAACCAGGAGGTCATCCACTAAAATCACTACTCTTCGAGGCGCCTTTCCAAAAATAGTAACACTGGACTACATCAACCAAGTGACTTACTAAAAATAGTAAGTGTGTAGAAACTGAGTCCAAATCAACTCCCAAAGGCAAATCCTGAATAATACCAAACTCCGGAGAAGAAAACAACCAGATGTCTGCCACACAGGACCCTCTAACCACAATATTAGCCTACGAGGGTCAGAAGATAGGCTAATTTACGAGACTCTGATGCTCATGAATAAGGGGACATTACAGTCCGCCCTCCTTGAAATTGCTTGTCCCCAAGCAATCTCCACTGCAAATAACACCCCTCCACCTGGGTCCCAAGGGAAGATCTGTAGAATGTCCCTCATGTCTCCAACTAACTCCTATAGCACCAGGATAAGCTCAACTGACAAAACACAATAACCAAGGTCAACCTCAGTATCGTGTGTCTTAGCCTTCAGGAGTGTGAACATCAGGAGGAAGCAAATCTGAAAATTGAATTGATTTGCTTCCCTCATTTGCGCAAAGTAATACATCATCCCAACTGTCTAACTTATGCGCACAAGGATTGTGCATCGAATACAAGTCATGAACAGGTGGGTTGAAAACAAAATTGTAAGCACTCCTCACCGTGTACACATTGTAAAACTCAACTGCAAGCCTTGTCTGGAATCCCGATGCACAAGAAGAATCCCAAACGCTGTGATCATCACACAACTCCACACTAGGGTCAGGAGGAAGATCGTTATCTAACTCGAAGAGTGGATTATCAAAAGTTAGACTAGCATCACATTCAAATAATGGATTGTTAACAAACTGAACACTATCTGCGCGCTAATCTGAACTATTCTCATCTGGACCTGTGGAGTAATGAGTGGAATCATATTCCTCCTGATAATGCTCTTGCCCCTCCACCACCTACTCAATCTCTTCCACTTTCCTTTTATCCTTCTTCCCATTGAGGGAGATGGCATGCAAACTCCCCTCAACTATTCCCCTCAACACATATTTTCTCCCATTTGCCTCAAACTTCATTTCCATTTTTTGCAGGTTGAGGGAAAATTCTCCTATGGCATGAAGCCACATCATGCCCAACACGGTATCCATCTCACCCATGTCGACAACATAGAAATCATCCTGAAACTCATAGTCATTCAACAACAATGTGAGACCAAGAATCCTCCTGGTGCAAGTAAGAGTGAATCCATTTGCCACTCTTACCCGGAACCCCTCAAAGCAGTGTTACCCCAAGTTTCCGGGATAGGGACGGCAGGGGACGAGTCCCTAAGTTTCCGATTTTTGAGGCCAACTTTGGGGACGACAGGTGATGGCTATATAAAAATATAGGGAAATTTTAAATATTCATATGATAACATGGATAAGGCATGCATAATATACATTAGAGAACCTTAACATATAACATTTGTGTTCAACATTATGCCAATACTCAATATGCATTCAAAATTAACATACATGAATCATGAAACAACCTCCAAGTTATATATTATAAACTTATATCAAAATGCCCAAAGGCTACATTGCTGCCATATAGTTTTAAAGTTTGCTATGAAAATCAAAATACAATATTGTATGTCAATAATGAATAAACAAAGAGCACTGCTGCCCCTAATCATCTCCCATAACCGCATCAAAATCAGTCATCCTCTGAGTGACTGCCATTGTGATGGTCCTCCTCAACCAACGAAACCCCAACGAAACCCTCAGCTGTCTCCTCCTCATCTACTTGGGCCAAGTCCTCGGGATCAATATCCCATCGTAAAGTTGGAGTCTGTCGATACTCTGGAGTCTACTTATCTTGAAGCCGAAGAGCACTATGAACGGCCACTAGCTTCTCCGCTTGTCTAGAGGTAAGTCTATTCCTCTTGAGGGAGTGGATAAAGCTATATGTGGACCATTTCCTCTCTGTAGCAGAGGAACTGACAACCTGTGCAAGAAGGCGAGTAACAAGTGTCTTCAACTACGGTGTATAGCTCCCATGATAGGTTCGTTTGAGCTAATATAGCCCTATCCAACCTCGCTTGTGGTTTACTCAAGTTTGGGCCATTAAGATTTGCAAAGTCTAGGAATTGTGTTCGAAGTAGTTAAGCCTACTCTGCTGGATACATCTTATCAATGGCCCGTGTGAACCCATCTAAAACCTTAGGGTCATCGCATGTAGGCATCCTACCAGCCCTTGGTGCCTACCATTTGGGATTTAGAGCAAAGACAACCATATGAAGCGGGGTGTTCATTGTATTCCACCTCCGTGTCACAATGGGCCTAATGTGTTGCTCATATAAATCCAAAGTGGGATCCTTTGCCGAAATAGTTTGCCTGATCTTCCCAAGCATACAGTCAAATGTCTCATATCTCTCTCCAAGACTAGGAGAGTCTGTATCAGCATATTGGATGACATCTACAATAGGTGAGATGAAGGAACAAATATATCTGCAAAATGCAAACAAAAAGTTCAAAATAATTAGTTGATAAGTTAATTGACATGTTAGAAACTTCAAAAGTTGGAACACTGGACAATAAAATTAAAATATTAAAATCAGCCATCTAGTATGTCTTACCTCACATTGGCCCACCAATCGTCATTGAGGATTTTTTGTTTGATGGTCTTTCCTTGAGCAGAACTTGCATTAGACCATCTAGTCCACTCTGCATTGACCATCATCATTTGTAGAGGCTCATGCACCTCAAGCATCCTCTCCAACAAGATGAAGTATGTGGCATATCTACATTCATTGATTCAATGATTCATTAAAAAATAAAAATTTAAAACAAAATAAGATTATGAATACAAATTAAAAGTGAAGCAAAATGAAGTAAGTGGTATACCTTGTCTCAATAGGTTTGAGAAACTCCTTCTTTGAAAATGTTCTAAAGAGAGCAAGTGAGGTGTGGTGATTGCAAATGAACATCTGAATATTTCTAGCTTCTGCCACCATTTGTTTCACCCAATCCAACTTCCCTAAGTCTTTCAATGCATTGTTCAATGCATGAACACAACATGGGGTCCAAAATATGTGCCTATAAGTACCCTCCACCATCAACCCAGCCGATTTGCACACACGTGCTGTATCGGTGACCACCTGCACCACATTTGTAGCCCCAACCTTCTCCATGGCATCTCTCAAAATGGAAAATTGGAAGTCTGCATCCTTACGTCTCCCTGAACAATCTACGACTCTAAGGAAATAAGAACCAGCAGGGCATGTGATTATGACATTGATGAGTGGCCGACGTCTAACATCAATCCACCCATCCATCACTGTAGAGCACCCCGTCCTCATCCACGTTTGCCTCATCTCCTCCATTAACACATTAACTTTGGAGTACTCTTTGTCTAGGAGGGCGGTGCGTAGCTTATGATCTCCAAGGGGTACGAATGAAGGACCAACAGTGGCTATGTCTTTCACCATTTGTTTGAAATAAGATGAACGGGCCACATGAAATGGGATGGCATGGGCAAAAAAGAATTTGGCAGTGGAAGATTCAGTGGCTTCTCGTGCTTGGTTATTAAACACGGACTCAACTAAAGATGCCTTCCCACTACCACTCACCTTCCTCTTTCCTCTTGAGGCAACTCCACTACTACCAACCGTGGAAGGAATAGGATTAGGCACAAATGATTGTGCACTTGGGAAAGAAGGTGATGCACCTTGAACCCCACCATCCAACTCCATTTGAATTTTTTGGCACTCTAAAAATAGTTCATTTGTTAATGCAGGACACACTCTAACTCCATGGCCCACCTCACCCAAAAAATGAGACCTAACTCTTGTGTAGTTGCCCCTAAATTCCTTTTCACAAACATGGCAAAACCACACCCTACTCCCCCCTGAATTGTTTTTTCTTTCACCCACGGTTGTAACATATTGAAGGAATGGTTTTTTGTTTTTGTTTAATGGGTGTTTTGCATAGTGTTCCATGGTATTGGTATTGGTTGTTGAATGGCATTGGATTGGGTTTCTTTGCTCTCCACTAACACCCCCACCACTTTCCCTTCTATTTTGCACTTCAATTTCACTATCATTCCCGTCCTCACTGCTGCTCATGTTTTTTATATTTAGAATGCAAGTTTCAACTGAAAATGCAAAAAAAAAATAAAAATCAGACAATGTATGCTCAAGATTTTGCAAAAAAAAAGAAAAAAAAAGAGGGAAAGGAAATGCATACCTCTTTGGTGGATTTGCACTCCCAACAACACTAGTTTCAACCTCCTCTCCTCCTTCAAGTTGTTGCTCCTTCTCCTTCAATGGCCGCAACTTCTTTTGCTCTCAAACCCTTGGCTGCTCAAACAAACAAATGCATAAAATGAATAAAGAGAGGCCTTTCTTTTCTCATAAGAGAGTGAAGAGCAATGGGGCCCACAAGTGCCATGTAGGTAGGGGTGTGACTTTTTAATTTTGAAGTTTTTTTTGAGTTTAAAATGCTGTTTAGATGTTGGGGACGGCCGAGGGACAGCTCAGCTGTCCCCTAGCTATTCTCGGGACGGTCAACTGTCCCCCATCTGGTCAATGCTATTCCCCCGTTTCGAGAACGGTTTCCTGTTTTTGGGTAGAAAAGGGGACGGTCCCCTAGCGTCCCCCAGCTGTCCCCTTGTACTTGGGACATTTTGGGGATAGGGACAGGGCATTTCAGGGGGGTACGCGTCCTTGGGTTTCCCTGCCTCGAAGCTCTCTACTTGTAGTCCTCGCCTAGCCACCAAACCGTTGTCAATGAAATTATGTGTGGCACCAGTATCAATTAGCGTGATACATCGCTGTCCATTCACTACTCCCTTGATTTTGAATGATCCCTGATTGTAGAGGCAAGAGTACAATGCAAAGGAGATAACTTAGCATCTTTTTTGGGCTCCGTAGATGCTCTTCCTACCTCAATGTCCTCTGGATCAGCCTGCTGATCTGAAATTTCAGAATCAGAATCATCCGTAAAGTACCACGCCATACAATTTGCTTTTCCCATAGGCCTCATAGGACAATCATGATCTCTACTATAGGGTCCTTTGCACCAATAGCATAATTTCTTTTTCCTCAACTTGTCACGTGACTCATCATCCTGTCTAATTGCTGATTTCTTTTTCTGATCAGTGACTTGTTGAGGACTCTCATCCATAGGAAGGGTGATGGATTTAGGCAGAAACTCCAATGTGATAGATTTAGGGCTCTCAGCCACATTCGACATTCGACATTCAATGGTTGTCAAACTTTCCCATGTGATAGAATTGATTGTATGTTCTCCTTCTGGTGGTTTCTTCCTTTTTTCCAATTAGAATTTTTGGCATGTATCATTTAGATTTTCTCCTCCATTATGGTTTTTCCTTTTTTCCTTCCATGGTTGCTATATATGCTTGTTGAACTATGCAAATAAGAAATTTAACTCGGTCTTTCCAATTGCCTTCCTCAAAGTAGTTATTGTAACTAATTGGTGGAGTGTATGGCTGTACAATGCAATTTATAGAGTGTGCACTGAGGAGATTCTTTAGTGATGGCCATACTACAAGCCATACATCACAGTTGGCAACAAAGCTCAAAATACAATTATTCCATACAAAAATCTCACATCTATTGCACTGTATTATGTTGTATGGTATAGTCCTATACCGTATAATGCTGAATTGTACAATAATGTGTTGTACAATGGTAGGGCATACTCTTACAAAATTCACTTGTCGTATTGATGAAAATTTCCAAGCGATGAAACCTAGCATACAATTGAAAATTGGTGTACTATTGAAGTTTATTGTAAAATTGATGGGCTGCTAGCTAGTGGTTGTACAAATTTTTGGAAGTAAGAATTTGTTCATTGATCCTACTAACTGTACAATGGACATTGAGGTTGGTTGTCATATTGAGGTTAGTTGTCATACAATGCTAAGTCGTCATACACTGTAGAGCCACTATACAATGCAAGGATTGGTAGGCTATATCACCTGCTGTACAATTGGAATTGATTGTATAATGGAGGTAGAGGTTGGTTCCCATAAAATCAAATTGTTATCTTGTGCAATTGAGGAACTGCTCCTTGGCGATTGTACAAATATGAAACTAGTAGCTAGTAAAACTTGTAGAACTAAATTAAGCTTTTGCTGTAAAATGAAGAAATCAACCCGAATGATAGGATAATGTTCTCGCTGTATAGTGTAGGAATTTTGATGTTGCAAGAAAGAAACCTCTCGCTATACAATATAGATGGGTGAGTTAGGTAGTGCAAGACTGTATTGTCGTCGTGCAAATTCAAACTATACTCGTGGCCATACAACATAGACATGTGGGTAAGGCCGTACAATATAAGGCTTTTCTCACTGTACAATGGGATGATTATGCTGTACAAATATAATTTTTTTCTTATTTTATTATATTTTTCTTCATTTTTAGAATTTAAATTTTCAACATGATATTTTTTTCCTTTTTGTGTCCAATTTTTCCTTGTTTTTTAATTTTCTTTTCCTTTTATCACCTTTTGAATTTGAATTTTTCCACTTTATCTCCATTTCATTACTTATTATGCATTTGTTTTTGATATCTCAAAGGGGTATCCATGTGACCGACTGGGCTTCTCTTCAGTTTTCAATACCAGGTAAGACTAATCCCCTTTGGGCCGCGTGATTTCCCAACGTCTACCCTATAGCTTGTGCGGCTGGGTCAGTCAAGGTTTGAACCTGCGTTGATCACCCATGCCTTTCAACAGCTTGACCAACTGGTCTACACCCCAGGGGCTCTTATTATGCAATTTTTATAGGGCATTTTGTAGCATTCATTTGTGCAATGAGTGTTGGCATATTCCAATTCAAAAACATCATCAACCATAGGAGTTTTTTCCATACCTTCATTAATGTTTTAGCAAGAATCAATAAATCACCCTCATTGTTGGCACCATTTGACTTCCTCACCTTGTACAGTTGGACAAGCTATAGGATTATGTATGGTTCGCCAAAGTCTAGTTGTGCATGGTATTATATTTGGCAGTGGCATTAAATGATGCTTCTCTGCATATTATCTTATAGCTTGATCATACCTTGATCGTTTCACTACTATGTGGTGTTCGACCATCATCAATGGTTGAAGATTGGGGATTTGTTCCTCATTTGGATCAATCTTCTCCTATTTATCTTATCATCATTTTGATTTGGTTGTGCCTCATTTATGCTTAATTCATAACTAATGTATCCCATTCTTATTCTAGAGTATGGCACATGCAATCTCCATTTTCCATATATGTTTTATCCATTTGGCTAATGGGCCAAACAAACATTTTGTCGAAAATGGGTGTTTTCAGGCTATGGCAACTTTGATTGGCTTCTCCATAATCGACTTTTCCATGATTTCTTCTTCGTCCTTCCGAATCGTCCAATCTATCATATAATGTAATTTTGGCTTCAGTCTTTCCTTGCATGGCTTCAGTTAAGACCCATTAATATTGTCTTTCATCAAAGTGCCATCTAAGTTTTTCAACTTGATGGATATGTTCTCCATCTTCTCTTATCTTAAAGGGTCCTAACCTACCGTGCTTAATTTTGTTATGGCCATTATATTTTAAAACTAATGACAACCATTTGATTACCTGTCCTTGTATAATTGGTTTGTTAACCATGTACATTAATGCCTGGTGGTCCACATAGAATGTAAAAGGCTTTGGTAGGAGGTGGTGTCAAATTTTTTGCACTAAATAAACCATTCCTGGCACTTCCCTCTTTGTAGTGCTATAGTTACATTTTGCATTTGACAGTAGTTGATTGGCAAAGAAAATAGGGTGAACAAGTCCTTGAGCCCAACTTGTGCCAATATTGCTCCAATCGTGAAATTTGATGCTTCTACATGGATGTGAAACTTTGCTCCAATTTGGGTATGCGAGGATGGGTGAACTGATCAAGTGTACCTTTAGCTCATTAAATGCGTTCTCCTATTCTTCTATACATGTAAATTTTATTCCTTTTCTCGTAAGCATGTCTAGTGGATATGATATTTGGCCAAAATTATTTATAAAGCACCGGTAATAACCCCCATGGCCCAGGAATGTTTTGACTCCAGTGACATCCTTTGGTGCTTCCATTTGTACAATCACTATTATCCAAACTAGTCTTTAACCTTGCTTTATAGACTATGTGCTCAAGGAGTTTACCTTGTAGTGCCATGAATCGACATTTCTTTGGGTATAAGGCCAGTCATGTGGATGTGCATCGTTCCATGCACTTGATGAGGGCCTTCAAGTGAGTTTCTTGGTTATGCCTAAATATCCTCTCCATGCGTTTGAAAGACACAACCTGTGGCCCTCCATTAGATATACCTCTCAAGACCACATTCTTATCCTCTGATTTGAATTTTAGCTCCATGGTCTAAAAATTAAGTGTAATCTCTCCAAGGGAATGTAGCCATTGTATACCCAACACAACATCCATGTCTCCAATGTTAACCACATAAAATTCATCCTTGACTTCGCAGTTACCCAACTATAAACTCAACTGTGGGATCATCCTAGTGCAAGTAATAGTGAAACATCTGCAACCATCACTCTGAAGACATCTACCTTTTGTGTTTGAAGTCCCCTATGTGCTACAAGTCCCTCATCTATGAAATTATGTATAGCACCTGAATTGATCAATGCAACCAATCACTGTCCATTAAGCACTCCTCTGATACGTAGGGACTCATTCTTTTGGAAACTATAAAGCTGGGCAAGATTCCCATCTCTTGCCTCCTTTTTAGACTCTTCAAATGACTCTTCTTCCTCCTTGTCTTCTAAATCAGATTGCTGGTCTGATTTTTCTGATGAAGATTCCTTTGTTGAATAGTATTCTATCTTGTTCCCTTTTCCCTTTGTTGCACACTTATGACCTGGATTCCAAGGCTCCTTGCATGAGAAGCATCAATTATTTTTTCTCAAGTCATTTTATGTATCACCATGAAGTCTTGTGACTGATTTTTTGGGCTGATTGGTGTCTCTTGTCAAATGTTTTTTGTCCTTTTTGTGTGGGAATGATTTGGACTGAAATTTTGATTTAGAGGCAGCCCACTCCATACTCCTTGCCTTCTTCATTGCTTCTTGCAAGTATGGAGGGTCAAATGCCTTAATCCACCCCTTAAGTGGTTCCATGAGTCCCTCACTAAATAAGACTACCAATCTTCTTTCTGTAATCCCAGAGACCATAACTGAAAATCTCTGAAAATCTGCAATGTATGCCTCCACTGTCACATATTGTTTTAACTGTGCCAACTCTCTAAAGTGCAACTCGGGATATTTTTTTGTCAAATTTTTCAATGAGTTTAGCAGTAAACTCATCATATGTAGTGATAGATATGTGATCCAAGGTGATAAGGCCATGGTACCACCACTCATGAGCAACTCCATCAAGGTGTAGATTGGCAAACTTAATTGCCTCATCCTTAGTCATAGGTCTAAGGGCTAGGTAATTATCCAACTTTTGTACCCATGCCCTAGCTGTACACTTATCACTACCATCAAAATGAGCAAGTGTTACCTTGCCCAAAGCCAGCTGTAGGTCTCTCTGAACTATTTGTCCTCTATGATCAACTCTTCCATCACCCCTCTTCCTCTTCGGATCCATGAACTCATTGGAGGTTAAATTAGGTTTTAGTGCCTCTGGAAGGGTATCATAGTCAACATAAGCGTTTCTTAACTCATCCACCAACGGTAAGGGAGTGTCATGAGCAATCTGTGGTGCCTCTCTCTGAATAAATGAGGGCTGGAAGGGCCTAGGGATGGTGTTTGACCCTGCTGTTATACTCTGCCCCTAATTTCCACCTTGCTGATTTGTGGAACTACCTTCCCCATTAATTGATGGGCTGCCTTGTGAGTTGTTATGTGTGTTATTTGCTGTTATAGTTTGTCCAATCTTACCCAACAGCTGGGACATCATGTCCATCATTGTATCAAACTTCATCTCCATCCTTGAATTTGGGCTAATCGAACCAGCTCTACCCTTATCACTTTCAGCCATGTCTCTTGGAGTTCTCATTGTCAATATGAGGATCCTTATGTATCCCAAGGATATCTGAGATAGTCTCACCTTCTGGAACTTGTGGTGGCTGCCACTGAGTTTTTCTTTGTTCCTTGTTGAAGTATCTTTGTTCCCTTTCACTCATAGAAGATGTATAACTGATTGTAGATAATTAACACAGGCTGGTAGGAAAGATGGGCTCTGATACCACTGTGATGATCACCCCTGAATTTTTTTTTTTTTTTTTTTTTTTGGTGTTTTGAGAAATAGAAGGAAATGCAAAAGTGTTTGTTTTCAAGCTCATTCAACAATAGGATTGCATACATAGACAATATCATGGCATTGCAAAGAATATTATTGCATTATATTAAGGCGTGAAATAACTCAATCAAAGGAGATGATTACAAACTGAAAACAGATCGAGGAAACTTATATCGGACCTGGTTACAGTTGAAAAGGTGCACTTTCAGTCATGCAAATGAGCAGCAAAAACCTCCCAAACTCCTCATGAAATGAGAATTTACAAGTACTAATCTTTTCTGAATGGTTCCTTCTCATTAAGCCACCATATTACAATGTAAAGACGCCTCAAATGGACAGATTGCAGACCCCTGGAAATTGCAGATTTAAAACTCTATTTGAAGCCCCAGGTCAGAAGTGGTATGGTCTCCTAGAGTGGCGATTTAGCCTTAAAATTCAGTACTTCAACAAACACTACAAATGAGTGGTCAAAAAGGGGCGCCCAGCTGTGAGGAACCCAAAGGAAAAACACCTAGAATGATCGCTTCCTGCACCACGGAGATATGAACAATCTTGTGCTTCCAGCTACTCAGAAATAGGCATTTCCAGAACTCAAAAAAATTATATCAGCACTCAGAAAATGAATCGAATCTGCTCTAAACTCTCAAGTTACCAAAATCCACACACCACACCAAAAACTAAATACCCATATCAGAAAATATTATAAAGCTTCATCTTCTTCAAACCAAAATCACCAAGCCAAGCCAAAAATCACTGTCAATGTCAAACCAAAGCACCAACCGGCTAGGGTGGATGTTTCACCACCGAAACCGGCAACCAAGAAGAGGGGTTTCGTCCTCAACCAGTAAAAGAAGAACTGCTTGAGCTCATTTCAGCAGCATCTCCTTAAGTTGTCAAAACATGCCTATCCAAATGAGAGCTCAAACTCATATTTATAAAGTGAGGGAAGAGTTAGAGCAATTTACATTTGAATTTGAATACTTTTCCCTATCATTTCACTTTATGAAATACCATGAAATTACCACCAAGGGGTTTGCCCCCTTTTTGAGCTCCCAACTTAAAATATTTTTACTTAATTTTAATCCCCCTCTCAAGCTTGGCGTCCACTTTTGGAGCATAAACTTGCTTTTTAAAAACAACTTTAAGTGACCACTTTCCTAGGCATTGAACAAAGGGGTCCTTCATGAACCCATCACCCTTCACATAAGTCATAAAGCAACTTTATAAAAGACTTAAGTGATGGAGACCAAATATTTCTCTGAAAATGTTAGAACTCGCCAAGGCCAAAAATGGAAACCATTGCATTGAATAGATAGAGGAATGGAGGCCAAGACCAGATGCTAAAAATAACACTTACTAAAAATAACAATTTGCTAAAAATAGTGAGTGAGTCCAATCTTCCAACTGGTCCAATCGGAGCCCAATTGGAACTTATTAAAAATTGTCATTGCCAAAAATAGCAACTTTGTCGAAAAACTTGTAAAACCTCCACAAAGCTCATCACAAGACCTAAGTCCCCTAACTATATCGACTTAGCTTACGAGAACCTTGGAATAGGCTAATAGAAAGCTCATACTAACTAGGTGCAAGAAGGGGACATTATAGCTCCTAATACCAAGGGTATTCTGTGCACACAAAGTTTTGGTGGTATTCCTTTCAAATATTTATACAAAATTATCTTTATATTCCAGAATTTGTTTAAATGCAATAGCCTTGAGTATAGGACCCCAATTGTCTCCTACCATAATCACTCGGGAGCTTCCTTCTTCTCCCAGTTTTAGTTTTCTTGTTGATGGTTCATCATACCTTATTGCCTTGTCTCGTTCAAAGTTATGTGCTGGTGTGTCATTCGGTTTAGCATCTCTTCCTTGTACTTTTTGTACTTCGATGGGAACAGACGGCTTGTTGTCAATTGACAGTTTTTTTTTCCTCTTCTCCAATTTCACCAATTTGTATCATATTACAATCTTGCTGGAACACTTCATTATCTTTTCATTGCCAATGAAAGAGCCCACTTGGAGAGCTAGTTTCATCTTTTGAACAATGTTGAAGGTCAAGTCCATCATTTGGCTCTATGGGACCTTTGTCTTCGTTTTACCATGTTTCCCTTGCATTCGAGTTTGAATTGGAGGAAGCGAATTCTTTGTTCATTGCTTGATTTCTCAAGTCTATAATGTATTTTCTTCCTTTGTTTTCTATTGACAAGGTATTCTTCTTCCAATTATGATCAGCCTTGGCTGCTATCAACCATTCTCTACACAATAGTGCATCATAAGATTTTTCCTCTAGAGGAATGACCACAAAGTTCAAAAGAAATTGTTGTCTCGATTTCTACCTTCTGTGCTATTAAGACTCCCAATGGTTTGATCCCATGCCAGTTTGCTCCTACTAGTTGGAATGTCAATGGCCAAAGGTGGTTTCCCCATGCATTTCCACGTGTCTTATAGCAATAGGTTTACTCTAGATCCTTTGTCAACAATTGTGTTTGTCAAACTTTCCCCAAGATATGCATATGTACGACGACCGGTTTCTTTCCCATATTTATTGCTAGTAGCATCGGATTGATGACTTGTTCACTATGCAATGGTGGTTCTATTATTACATCTACATTTTTGTCTTCACCACATTTTTCTTGGCTTTGATTCTAGTCATTCTCCACTATATTGGTGACTTTCATTTCAGTTGTGGCATACTCTACAAAAGATTTGCCATTCTTACTGGTATAGTGGTTTGTAGCACTTGTCTTGCAACGCTTTTATCGAATTTTGACCTTGTAGAAGTACTTGCCTTTTCATTGGAATTCCTTTGTTCCTTCGCCATGGGTTGTTCTACCTCCGCCTTTGTTTCTGGGAGTCTTTCTTTCTCCATGCGAGGGTTTGGATATGTAGCCTTTTTGGTTTGTGCTTGGGCAATGGCCAAAATTGCCTTATCTTGTTCTTCCATATTGATCATATTAATGTTGCCTTTTTGTTTTAGGTAGTCAATTTCTTCATGATTGCCTAGTTTGCACCATTGACACAAAATCTCTGCCTTGTTTTGGTTACTTTGGCATTCTTTGGTGAAATGCTCCCATTCGTTGTTGGCGACATCGTATCATAGGTTGTCCTTTTGCATCATATTCGATTCGACTTTCACCCATTGTTATTGTTGAATCTATTATTATTCCCTCTCCTATTCCAGTACCTGCTTGGTGATGCATTTTTGTTATTGTTGTTTTGTTGCTTTGGCAACGTATTTGGTGGGGTAGATTGTTCGCCTTGTGTAAAGAGCACTTGTGTGCTTCTTGTTTTTAAATTATACGAACATTCCTTGATAGAATGTTTCAGAACTTGGCAGATATCACAAAATAATTTCTTAGGACAATGTTTTTAATATGACCCTTGTTTTTGCATCCAATGCACCATAGCTCCTTATTTTCCTTGGTGGCTTCTTTTTGGAATTTCAATTCTTTCATCATTCTCATGTCTTTCCTTAGGGCTTGGACAATTTTAGATTTATTATCACTATTGTCGTATGAACTCATCTTCTTCTGTCTTCCTTTTCCCTTGGGAGGACGTGTTATCCTTGCTTTCTATGTCCTATGGTCGATTATAAGAATCGACATAAGAGGAGGGTGGCACTACTTTCATATTTTTCCTTAGTGAAGGAAGTAGCCTTTCAATGAACCACTGCTTTTTTTAGAGTGTTGGCTGGTTGATTTTCCAATTTTTCTAGGAGTTCTTTGAGCCTACAATTGTAAGCTTTGATGTTTTCATGCTTCCCCTGATTTGTATTGTAGATTTTTGCTACAATCTCTCAGTCATTTCAGAGAAGTTTGAATTCTTCTTCGAATGCTTTCCTTAACAAGTCCCATGTAGCTTTGGAAGTCGCTCTGAGCTTTGTGTACCAAAATATTGTTATTTCCCTCAAGTTTGTTGGAAATGATCATAACCAGTAAGATCTATCATCTTTGCCATTAGCTATCCAAATTGTTTTAAAGTTTTACAATGCCATACAAGATCCTTTGATTCGTTACCTCTGAATTTTGAGAGTTTTGCTTCTCGACATTTGGACATGTTCGAGGAGTCACCATCTTTCTTCCTTGATGCAACCTTTGTTACTAGAACTTGTTTGGGAAGTTTTGAGTTGTATGTTCTGGTGCTTCTCTTGCACTCTCAACCACATAAGAGTCCTATACTTGTCCTATCTCAATATTCCGCATGCTTGGGTTCCCCTCAAAATCTTTCCTGTGCTCCCTTTTTCCTAGAGTTTTAGGCTCAAATCCTCTGGTTATCAACTCTTTTGTAAGCAGTAGTTCTTCAATGCAACAAGTGTTGTTTTCGTATGGTTTTGACAGTGAGTTCGTGAACTCTAGCTTCCATACTTCTTCCTCTGCTCGTGATAGTATTGATGGTTTCTTGGCTTGGTTAGCAAGGTACACGTATGCTTTGTTGGGGGGGCGTAAGCATCTTGGTATTTATTCTCACTCTACCTTTGTGTATTCTCTTGTCGTGGAAGTCTTTCTTTTCCTGACTATGACTTCAATTGATGCTTCAAATTTTACTTCCTTCTCAAGATGGACTCTGACTTTTGGTTAATAACCCTTTCGTTTCTTCAACTATTCCCCTCTGTCTTCCTCATTACCTTTGTTCCATTAATTTTAGGGACTGTTAGAATTGTTTGTTCTAATGGCTTGTGATCACTTTGTAATCTTTTCCCATCCTTGTTTGGATATAAGGGCATTAATTTTGAGAGGTACGTTGTCGATTATTTCTATGTTCTCGTTGATTCCTTTCTTCGTAGCGTTGGAGTATTTGCTAATGATGTTGTTCTTGTTCTTTTTTTGCATGCAAATTTTGTAAAATTATAAGATGTCATGCAAGGAGTCTTGGAAGACTGTTTAGGAGGTGATCTACTTCATTTACTTGCAAGTTATCCCAAATTGCATCCTATGGGATTTGTCTCCTCACAACTTCCTTCCGTACATGCTCCTTGATGGATATGTACCGCAAATTTACGAGATCTTGTGTAAGGTCGTATTCTCTTTCTTCGTTAGATTGCACTAGTTCTTATTTATATGGCCATTTTCACCAACCTGACTTCATACTCAACTCGACTTCTTGTAGGCAACAATGCCAAATGTTTACTGCCTAATTCAATATGCTTTGAATATAATTGAGTAAACAGGATAAGTAAATACCTAAAACTACAAGTAATTCATACTAGTAATTGCGTAAAGATATCTTAGTGTATTTCATTCATATGCTTATACAAAATAGTTCCAAGGAAATCTCATAACATGCGGCCCCCTTTCTCAATTATATTTAGAGTACATAAATTAGTCGAATTGTTGAGAACTTCCAACAACTACCAAGAGCAATTGCTTACAACCCATAAAGAAAACTAATCTTGTCGATTGCAATAGAAGCAAAATATAACTAATAGAAAGATTTTCTTTGACTACATTGGTATGATTCTTCATCAAGGCATCATAGGCATCTAAGTCAATTTGCACAAGAGCCTCCCATTTATGTTTTCCCTTTGCTGTTGAATATTATTGTACTTTAGCCACCTTGAAAAGGACAAAAGAAACAGTAAAATGAACATGCTCATCTAAACCTGCAATCTATTTCCTTCGTTGTTGAGGTCGAGCATTAAATGTATGAATGCCATCTTCTTGCGCATCATGAATGGTGGAATAGTACCGATTTGGTTTTTACCACTGGGGGACTTAGGATTCTTGAGGTGAAGCAACCGCATCTTGGGATGGAGACAATTCTAATCTTTGTTGTTTATATTGTAGCGGAGTAAAAAAATATTAGTTGAAGGCTAATGCATTGGTGATTGTGATGGAGTATAAAAAGAAGAGCCCTCATCTTTGAAAGGAACCCCGGTCCTAGTTCTTGAGTAATCATAGACTTAATGTTGGTTAGGTTAATAATCAAAGTAAGAGTTTTTTCTCTTACATCAACCTATTGACTAATTATAACTTTGCTACTGAAAATGTCAATGAGTACATGCCTCTTAGATTGTTGATTGTAGCCAATAAATAAATATTTGAAGCTTTTAGAATCTAGTTTACTCCCTTTACTAGGAACTAATAGATGTAGTAGAACCAAAAACATGAAAACATATTACCTTAGGTTTGAGCCCAAAGTAAGATTCTTTAGGAGTCGCACCCTTCAATGCTTCACCTAGATTTCTATTTGGGAGATACAACATCATGTTTACTACTTCACCCCCATTGCCTATACGACATTCCTTTGATGTGCATAAGATAAAGGCTATCTCCATGATTTTCATGTTTCTTCTCCTAACCGCCCGATTTTGTTGAGGGGTGTACAGGGCTGTCAATTATTTGAATATTTTCCATCTCACAAGAAGAGTTTTGGAATTGCTTGTAAGTGAACTTGTTCCCATTATTGGATTGTAAAGTTTTGACTCGTCTTTTTTAGTGTTTCTCAACTACTTTGAGTTTGACAAAGGAACCAAAGCAATCAAAGTCTTTTTTCAAAAATAGACCCATATTTTCTTTGAGAAATCAACTAGCAAAAGAAAATACATTGCACCAAGAATCCTGGATTATTTCCAGAATGGTTTGCATAGATCTCCTATAATGGGATCAAAAGCCCCCCTTTGCATGCCATGTTGCAATAGTAGGGATTAGCTTTTGTTTTTTCTTACTAGCCAAACATCTTGCACATATATTACACTTCCCATGATAGATGGCAATTTGTGAACCATATTGGATCTAGTTAGTTTGGCTAAATACTAAAGGCTGCGGTATCCACATCTCTCATGCCATAAAATGCTACCATTTTCCTCCATAGCCAATGCATTTAAATTAACTATGACATGATTGACTAGCTTCTAGTGCCCACTTTGTTAATGGTTAAGGAAGCCACTATCCCCTGCTTAACATCTATCACAATGTACTTACTACAGAAATTCACAACAATATTAATATTATTAGTAAGCTAATTGATGAATAACAAATTTTTGTTCATGTTAGGAAAAAACCTAACATATTGACTGTTAAGCAAAAGTGACATTAACCTTGTAATCCTATGTCATTTATATGTCTCCACGTTCCTTGGAATGTATTCTAGGGGACATGAGCGAAAATCATTAAATTTTGGCATGTTGTAATTATATTTTAAAGTGAGGGTTTAATTTCGATGGAGGTTACACATCAAAAATGGATAAGGCATCTTTCCTAAGCGTCCATATTGGGAGTTGAAAGGTCTTAGATGGGGCACCCTAGATTGGAGAAGAAAAGGTGTTTTGTTGGTGTTTCATTGTTGAGCAAAAAGGTCATCAAAGCAACCGAAAAGTGCAGAGTTGGATAGGCTATGGGTTAGGCGTCCATGTTGGAGCATTGTAATTTCTATTTAATAATTTATTGTCTTTTGGTTGTCCAAGAAGGGGGTGTGGGTTTTGCAAGTGGTTTTGTACCTCTTGGTTTGGTTTACCATTCGTGGTTTTACCTCCCACAAGTTCTTTAAATTGGAGCCATGAGATGGTAGTTTGATGTTGAGTTCTTGCAAGTAACATGGTGCAGTTGGGTTGATTATAGATTAGTAGTGGAGTGTATTATTGTGTACTCTCATCCGAAGATTAATTATATGCTTGCCCTCTTTTTTCTTGTGGAGTTTTCTTTTTCGAAGGGTTTCTCCACGTAAATCTGGTGTCATATTTTGTTTGCTGATTTTTATATTGTGATGTATGTTGCAATCAAATGTTTAAATCTGATTTGGTAATTTGATTTTCAGATGTGAATTCGCTTGCATAAGTTCATATTGTAGTTTTCCTTCACCTTGTTTGTCAACATTTGGTATCATAGCTAACTCTTCTATTGAGAAGAGGACACCTTTCTCTTAAGTGTTGGAGGTTTTTTGGCTATAGTGGGAGCTTTTGTCTTATGGTTGTTGTACCCAAACCAATTTTTTTTGCTTCATCAAGGCATTTTGCATTTTAAAGTCTAAATCTTGCTAATTTGATGTAAAACACAGTTTTGGGCAATGTCAAGCATGGAGTAGTTGTCAATAGTTTGTCGGTCAAAGTCAGTTATATTGAACAAAACCTGAAGCAGAGACTCAAAATGAAGATCTTCACGACGAAGGAGCATCTCATGACGACATTTCATATTGCAGACGGTATTTTCAATGATCGAAGCAGAGTTTTTAAAGATCAAATCATGGAGATTTCTCAGAGGAAAAGCCCAAAAGCGCAAGTATAGCTCAGGGGCGCCCAACTTATTGAAGGTCAAGATTCTGGTTAAAATGTTCAAGCATCCAGTCAATCTCTTCAGAATTAGTCTGGCTATCCGTTGAGCTATCCAGCGAGGCGTTCCGAGAACCACAACTCCGGCAAATCGCGACAGAAGTTAAAATCCCTAAATTTTAGGAGATGAGAAATTTGTCTTTTCCAGGCAAAAGCGCGCCTCTAGCTTGAGGGCGCCCATCTTGAAGCAGGGGTAAATCTCGACAGCGATGCCGGATGCAGTCAATTTGTTCACAACCAGTCTGCTTATCCGACGAGATATCAAGCGAAGTCATCTGACTCTCAGAGTTCAGGCGGCAGTCGTCCAAAGATCAGCTTAAAATGGAGTTTTCACATTTTTGAGCTTCTCCGTTTATGCCCAGTGCAAGTACAGGCCAGGGGCGCTGGTTTAAAGGACCCTCCAAATGGCATTATTTGCAGACAGAATCTTCATAACATCAGTAGTATTCTAGCCTGGCTCCGCAACGCATCATTCAGCTTGTCGATCCGACGTTCCTGGTGGTCGTGGCGGAGATTCTACCAAGCACGTAATTTTTACGGGCAGACCATCAAATGATTTTCAGTGTATTTCCACAGTTCAAGGGCGCCTAGCCTTTAGGCCTGTCAGATGAGCCCGTTCGCGTTCGAAGTCTTCACGACTATTGAGCGTAATCAATTTATCTTTCCAATGAGCATAGCCGTCAGCCTTCAGCATTTGGCAGTTGCTCGTGCGTGCGAGGTCTTTGGTGTCATACTACAAAGTGAGGATGTCCAGAAAATGGCTAAGTCTGGTAGCGGTAAACATAAATAAAATACGCACTGGAGTTTTTGAGGTCTTAGAAGCAGTTTTCTTGCCTCAATACCTCCAGGGACTTCTCTTGAGGGCCCTTCTAGCTGTCCGTTAAAACAGATAGTGCCTGAATCGGGTCATCCCAGCTCCAGATGTCAGAGGTCAAAGTAGGGTACTCGGATGGAAGTTTGATTTTCGTCAAAATAACACCAGTGCAACCTAGAGCCAGGGGCGCTTTTGTTTTTGAGGCCCTTAACACAGCTTTCAGGTGTCATAGATACAGCCGTTGGATGCAGAATGTCTCCAGTCATGCAGTAAGCTTCGTCTCGTATCAGCAGGGTTCACCGTTTGCCGGCAGCAGCTGTCTGAAGTGTCAGACGGCAGTTTAGGAAAATGGCTAAGTTTGGAACCCGTAAAGCAATTTAATCAGGTGCGCCTAATTTTTCAAGGGGTTAAACGATGGATTTTACAGTAGTGTCTCCCAGCAGACATTTCTTCCTTGTTCAGTAGGCTTTCCGATGAATTCTTCAGAACAGTCTCAGCATCACCCTGTCATCCGGAAATCAGTATCGAAGTTGGCCAGTCGTGACAGTGCTGTCAGCTATTAAATAGGGAGTTAGTAAAAAATGAAGTATCTTGAGCAAATGGACGCCTAAGTGCTTAAGAGATGATTTTTCGGAATTAGTAAAGTCAAACGATGAATCTCATAGCTTCAACCAGTTTGTCAACTGAAGTTCAAAATATGCTTGTTCAGAAATGGTGATTTTCTATTTTTAGCGCCATTGCATGATAATAAGTATTTTATTATTATTTTCAAATTTGAACTTCTAGTCAGTGGCAGTTGAACTGAAAGGCAACCAATCAGAGGATTTCTATTCTGGTTAGGGTTTATGAATTCTTGCAGTCACAATTCAGTGCGAATTTCCTCTTATTTAACATGGCGCAAGCTTCATTGTTGATCACAAGCTTTCAAGAGAAATTTGATTTTCATTAAGGGCAAATTCATCCTTGAGTGAAATTCGTGATTTTCAATTGCAAGTCCATATCTTCAAAGAGAAATCGAAGTTATCAATTTTCAAAGCAACTTCAGAGAGTTCGAATTTTATCAAAGGGAATTCATATTTTTAAAAGATAAGTTCGTGGTTTCTCATAATTTCAAAGGGCGCATTTCAGAGCAATTCGCAAATCCTTCAGATCAAAGGCGTATTTAAACTTCAAGTTTCAATTGAAATTCGCAAGCCTTTCAAATATTCAAAGGCGTATTTCAAATCAAAAGGCGAAACCTCAAATTTAATACAAATTCGTATTTTCTTCAAGGAAATTCGAATTTCATCCATATTCAAAAGGCGCAAATTTCAAGAGAAATTCGTGGTTTTCAATTCCAAGGCGAATTCCTCCAGTTAAAGGCAAAATCTTCATCAATTCACAGAGGCGATTTTTCCTAACATATCTTTTTGCAGATCAAAGTTCACAATTGTCAGCAATTCGAAGAAATCTTGGGCGATTTTCACAGAAGAAGACTTCAAAAAACGTCTTTTTCATCCTTTGATCTCATATTTCTCACAAAATACAAATTGCATGTTCCTGAAATTGGCGAATTTGGCAAGTCTCAGTATCTGGATCATTCTTATATAGTTTTCTCGAATTAAATTTGTGCGTTTGATTTTTCATGAATTTTTAGCTTCAGAACATTCGTTCTCGAATTGCTAATTTTCTCAAGTGGAAAATCTTTGTACAATCAAGTAGAAGTTGAATTTTCGCAAATCTGACGTTCTGGGTTGTCTTAGAATCCTTTTCTGGACAAAACCCATATCTCGGATTTTTCGCTGAAAATAATTCTTCGAAAGGCTATTTTTAACTCTCACAGGGTATTTTTAGCTTTCCAGAAATTTTGTCAGAATATAGTCAAGTTCACAGTCAACAGGCAAGTTTTTCAGAATGCAGTTCACTCAGCTCGAATACAGGACCAAAACCGTCCTTACCCATGATTTCCGCAGGTTGGTTGAGACAGATCTTCACAAAGTATTACCAAAAGCAGTGCTAGACCCAGTTAAGATCAGAAGTTCAATCATTCAGAATATTGAGCAGTCTGGTTTACTAGAGGCCGCTTCCATACCTACCTATCTCCATGCACTGTATTGAATTCGTGATGTCTTGCATTAAGCATTACAATTCTACTACTCGTGAGATAGTGTCAGTTGACGGACGGGTCATTTGCAGTCTCAAACCTTTGGACATCGAAAGGAGTTTTGGCATTCCTCAACACCAGAACAGCCTAGTTGTTTCTATGGAGCAGTGTGCGCAGGCATTTGATGTTGATATGGACAAGTGTTAGAAGAAGATGGCAGAAAGATGGTTAAAACAAGCAAAGAACAGATTGCCAAACAATGTGGGTCGCGGTGAATACAAGGATGAGTATGCGATTCTAATCACACTCCTGAATCGTGTCTCAGGTCAAGAACATGCAAATGTTTCCCAGCCTTGGATGTATTACATTGGTAGGCATCATTTGCAGGCGAGAACATTATGGTGGGCATCCTTCATCGGTGACATTCTCCGCAGTGCGTCACCGGGCTGGATTTGCCCATAGGGTTTCTGCATGTGTTCATATCTCGTGTACTTGATAAGCTTATCGAGGAATTCGATTCAGGACTTAACACCGTGGGCATCTGGTGTTGAGAAGGTTTATGATATTATGATCGGCTTGAGTTCACGGTACGACGTCATTTCAAAGCGTGTTCCTGGCTTTCTTGACTTATCACGGTGGTGGACCGAAATTGCATGTTATTATCTCGGCGGTTACTAAGGAGCGATGGATGGATGGTAGGATTGGTTTATTCAATTCCCAACATACACCCTACATCGATTTCTGACTTCACGAAATCAGCTATCTTCCCGCGTTATCCTTAGGATAAGACAATCTTCGAAATTCCCAAAGGCGGATGCATGATGTTCATGCGTCTTCTTCGCGCTGACATGAGACCATCTCTCAACTTTCCTTTTCAATTTGGAATGTATTGGTGCAAGTCGGCAATTGATAGTAAGATCGCAGGACAAGAACTTGAGAAATATCATCTTAAGTATCTTGTCAAAGCACGTGCCTATGACCTTTCAGGTCATTATACAGCTCGCCTTGCTGGAGGCGCATATCACGAGCCTTCTATGGAGGATTCTTGGGCAAATTAGCGGATGACCGGGGTTATGAGGCAGATTCTGACGTTTCTCTCTCTCCTGATTTTTGTTTTCTTATGCTCCGAGAGGATGTGGGAGGTTTGCTCGGATGGCGAGGAGAAGTTCTTCCCTGGAGTTTTTTGAGAAGCAGTCGATACACAACCCGTTGCAATGATGGAGTGGTGCATGCAAAAAAGGAATACAGGTCAAGAGAGTCCAAGTAGAGTTATTCAAAGCAGTATACTTTACCTCGACGACAAGAAGACAAGGAGGTAAGTGTTCCCGAGGCCGAGCGCCCGGTAATGAGTGAATCCTTAGTTACCTTCCTGTCAAAACCTAGTAATCCTCAGAAAGTACAAGCGCCAAACAATTCAAAGGAGCAGAAGCATAGCTGTCCCCATCTGAGCTTTGACAGATATCCTATCACAGAATCAGTTCAGAGGTCAGTTCAGAGCCCGCCAGTACCTAAGGTTCAGCCGCAAGTTCCTACACCAGTTTCAGAGCCTTCACCAGTCCCAATTCACATCGAATTGGATTTAGACTCTCCACCTCGCAGTGGGTCTTCTACACATTCACTCTCATCAGTACCTCCTGTCGCTAGTGCAGACCCTTCTAGTAGCATTAGCCGAGATCAATCTTGGATCGAAACTCAGCTAGGAAGGAAGAGAGCAGCCATCTATGTTCTTAATCATTCTGATTTTATTGACATTTACGGGATAAGCGGACAAAGAATAAGAACATGGTTCGCGTAGAAACAACGACATGGAGATAGTGATTTGAGAGCTAATTACCTCCACGAGAGGGAAAGAACTTGGCTGAATTTAGAATCTCGGGATTTTGGGGTTATCACAGTCAACCCAGTGCAGCCACCGCATGAGACTTCGAGGTTGATCTTCTAAAGTTCTTCTTGAGGGCGGTGCGAGGATAGGAATACTAAAGGGCGGAGAGGATAAGGCAGCCCTCAAGGCTGAAATACGAGGCAAGCCGCGATGCGATTATATTTCTAGCCTTGTGCATAGACCCGATGCCGTTAGTACACTCCCACCGATGCTTGAGCCTCCAGCAGAGCAAAGTTAACTCAATCACTTGGTTGCATATGGCAAGCGTTTGGAGGAATGGGAGGAGAAGTTCGTTGCTAGAGGCCGTACTATGCTTCTGAAGTTATATCGATTCTTGGTACAATGCATTGAGCTCGTCTTAAGTCTTGAGGATAGAGGAAAGAATGCTTAATTAACAAGCCAGGACGAGATTATGATTGCTCACACGAGTGTGGCTTATAATCTGATCCGCAGGATCTTTGAAGAATGGCTATCTCTCTTGGAAGACACAATTGGTTTTCGGGGTAAAGATAGGGCTTGATTTAAGCATCGAGTTGGTAGTAGAAACGCGTCACTAATTCCGGTTTGTGAGGACTTTTACTAGTGTCCTTACGTGGATTATCCCGAATCGAAATTGTGAATTGCCTACGTGGAACTACCGATGTTCCCATTCGACTCGGAGGCACTCATTCATACTTGCCCTATTTTGGTGGGAGATCATTGGGCGTAAGATTACTTTCGGCTTACGGTCATGTATGCGGCTTGTGTTCGGCGGGCAATGAGGGGTAAGGTAACCGGTCTCGAGATCGCGGTGGTGAGGATATCTTTGCGCTCGACATAGCATTCTTGACGAAGTCTCATAGCTGAATAGTGATACAGTCAACAATCTACGTTGAGGATTGATTGCTTTCGAGATCACGACCGGTAAACTTCAGTTTCCACCTCTCGGGATAGACATTACACACACGAGAGTTGGCCAGGTGTTACCCTTTCCGATTAACTTCGAGGGTTGTCATCACACATGCATATCTATTCTGAGATTCACCTTGTTTACTTGGAATTTCATTTAGGGTTTTTCGTTAACTGATGGTAGTCTTCCAGTTAACTTGCTTTCAATAAGGACGTGCATGCTCGCACAATTGTCCATTTTTAGATTAGATGTTTCGGTTAACTGAGGGTAGTTTCCCAGTTGACTGTATAGTTTACTTAATTAGGGTTTGGCGCATAGCTTGCATGCATTGCGAGAACTATAGATGACACAAGGTGATTTTAGGGTTCCCTACACCTTGATGTATATAAATAAGAGCTTTTGCTCATTTGTAAATAACTTTTGCTTGAGAGAGAAATATATGCTGCGCCTACCTTGCCCTCAATATTGCTCTTTTTGGTACTTGTTCATGTGTCTTCACTATTGCAATTGATTGTTATGCCACATAGGGTTTCGAAAGATTGTAATGCTGAATTCTTTCCATAGTTTAGATATATCTGTTTGAACATCTTTATCATTGAAGTCAATTGTTATGCCACATAGGGTTCCAAGAAATTGAGATGATAAATCTGTTTTGTGTTAATTTACCATTGTGATCAATCGTTATGCCACATAGGGTTTCGAGAAATTGCAGTGATAAATCTGTTCTGTGAATCTTTATCATTATAATTGAAGGTTATGCCACATAGGGTTTCATGAGATTGTGGTGATAAAGGCTGTTTTGTGAAGACTTTGCTTTTTCAATCAAGTGTTATGCCACACAGGGTTCCATAAGATTGTCTTGGTAAATTCTTAAATCTGTTTTGTGCCCAATAAGCTGGTTTAAATTGAGATGATAGTTGCGCCACCTTGCCCTCAAGTAGAGAATTTAAACCCGTTTATCGTCAGTTAGTCAAACCTTGCTCCGTTTCCTCTCGCTCTGTTTTCCTGAGGAGATTGGATAGATTAAATTTAAGTTGTAGTTAGTAGATCTGCAAAACCAGAGAAAACTCAGCTGCAACGTATAGGTTCTTTCAAGAAAGCCTTGTGCCTCTACAGCTGAAACAAAAAGACAGGACATAGTTTTAGCTTATTTTCCTTTGCAAGTATATTTGTCAAAGCACAACGAGGGAGCTTCCCCTCCATAATTTGAAGAGCACTCATTGCGTAGTGTACATAGGCTGTTCATAACAACTTCTACTCCAGAGGTGTTAGTTGTTACGCCAACAATGGTATATTACAGATTTATGAAGAGGATTGTTTACCATGGCTTCTACCTCTCGCTAGGATATTGTGAAATTCAATGGCATAGGCTACAAGACATGGAAATTGAAGATGGAGGATCTCCATGAAGAGAGAGATCAATGGTTGCTAGTTTCACAAGAGAGTAATCTAGCTGCAATGTTTGATGAAGATTGGAAAAAGTTAGACAAGAAGGCACAAGGAACCATACGGTTGTGTCTCATGGATTTCCTCCCTTTGAATGTCTCCATAGAAGACAACACATACAAGTTATGGAAGATGATAGGTGATATTTATCAAACTAAAAGTTTGTCTAGCAAGGTGTATCTCAAAAGACGGTTATATTCTTTAAAAATGAAAGATGGTGATTTTATTGCAGAATATTTAAATGATTTTAATTTGATTATAAGTCAGTATGCATCAGTAGATATTAAATTAGAAGATGAAGATAAATGTATCTTTTTTTTTTGTTCTTTGCCCGAATCTTAGGAAAATCTAATTGTTGCCATAAGTAGTGGTAATATAGAGCCAAAGATGGACAACATTGTTTCCATACTTCTTTTAGAGGAGATGAGGAGAAAGTCTGAATGTTGGCTCCCAAGATGCCTTACATTTTCAATGAAGGTCCAAAGAGAAAGGGCCTAAAGGGGATAAAAAGAGGGATAAGTCTAAAGGATGTTCTAAGACCCCTAGAAAGAGCATAGTGTTGGAATTGTGGCAAAAGAGGGCATGTGAAGGAGTCTAAAAACAAGAAAAAAAATGTTGATTCCTCCATGGAAAAGTCCTCCGATGATGATTTTGATGCTTTGTTTATTTCATCTAACTCTATTAATGATGATTCTTGGCATATTGATTCATGTTGCTCCTACCACATGACTCTTCACAAGGAGTGGTTTACTACTACAAAGAATATGATGGGGGAGATGTTTTCCTTGGTGATAACAACACTAAGAAGATCGTTGGTTAGGAAAAGGTAAAGTTGTGTTTTAGTGATAGGTGGATTAAATCTCTTGATGATGTTTTGCATATTCTAGGACTTGCGAGAAATTTACTTTTAGTATCCAAGTTTAATGATTCTGGAAGGTATGTGACTTTTGACAACCTTGGTTGCAGGTTGGTAAGAGGGAGTTTGGTGATAGCTAAAGGATTTTAGATAGGGACTTTGTTTAGGCTAAATGCCTGTACTATATGTAACTCTTCCAATGTAAACTAGCATTGAAAATGCATGTATGTTGTGGCACCATAGATTTGGTCACGTTGGTGAAAAGGTCTTAAGACCATTCTTAATAAAAGTTGGTTGATGGTATTTTTTGATTATTTTGTTGGCAAAATGATTTCTGTGAGCATTGTGTGTTTGGTAAATAGAATAGATCTTCATTTCCTAATGGAACTAATAAGGCAAAGAGATTATTAGAGATCATTCATTAGTGGATGTTGACTTTTTGGGTAAATCTCAGTAATATGTCTCTTTCATTGATGATGTCTCAAGATACACTTGGATTTAATTTATGTGTTCTAAATACGAAGTTTTCACTAAGTTTGAGGAATCTAAGGCCTTAGTCGAGAAGCAATAAGATTATAAGATAAAAGTGTTGAGATCCGACAATGGGGGTGAATATTGTTCTAGGGAATTCGATGAGTTCTGTAAGCATGCAGGTATTGTTCAGCAGAAGACTGCTTCTTATACTCGCCAAGAAAATGTGGTAGCAAAAAGAATGAACCAAACCTTGATGGAAAGAGCTAGGAGCATGTCAAGTGGTGCTAAGCTTGATAGATGCTTGTGGGTAGAAGCGGATGGTACTGCTTGTTATTTGATTAATAGATCTCCTTGTTCAACTCTTGTTGATAGAACTCCTTATGAAATGTGGATAGGTAGAAAGCTTTCTGTTACACACTTAAGGGTTTTTGGTTGTGAGACTTTTGCTCATGTGCCTCAAGAGAAGCGTTCTAAATTGGATCCAAAAGCTCAGAAATGCATCTTTGTTGGTTATGGTGAGAATGTAAAGGTTATAAGCTTTGGAATCCTCTAACTCGTAAAATAATCTTTTCTAGAGATGTGATTTTTAGGGAGTTTAGAGCTTACTTAGGAGAAGAGCAACAAAAGGAGAAAAGACAAAGATAGTGCACTTCAAGACAAAGATTGAGAATAAGGAAGATGTACATGGAAGAACAATTAGATGGATCCGAGGATGGAGAAGAAGAGGGTTCAAAGAGTTTTTAGAGGATGTGCACGATGAGCACACATAAGAAGAAGAACAGGAAGAGCCCATTACTCATACCTTGAGGAGGTCCACAAGACAATGAAATCCAGTTGATAGGTGTAGCCCATCAGATTATCGTTGTCTATTTGCTTTGTTGTGTACTGACAATGAATCGAGATCTTCCAGGGAGGTTCTCTCTTCGGAGGAAAGTGAGTCTTGGTTGCAAGCCATGTAGGAGGAGATGATGTCTTTGGATAGTTGTGACACTTGGGATCTTGTTGGTTGCAAGTGGGTATTTAAAAAGAAATTTGGAGCAGATGGTCGGTTAGAGCGGTAGAAGGTTAGATTGGTGGCTAAGGGCTACTCCTAGAGAGAGGGAGTTGATTTTGGTGAAATTTTCTTTCTTATTGCTAAATTGGCTTTTATTAGATTCCTATTATCTTTTGTTGATGCTTATGATTTTAAGGTAGAGAAAATGGATGTTAAAACTGCTTTCTTGTATGGGGATTTTGAGGAGGAAATTTATATGTGACAACTTGACGATTTTGTTGTAAAAGGAAAAGAACCATTGGTTTGCAGCTTGAAAAGATCTTTGTATGGTTTGAAATAGTCACCCTAGATGTGGTACCAAAAGTTTGATGCTTTTGCATTGAAGTTGAATTTTCTTAGGAGCGAGGAGGATCATTGTTTTTATATTAAGGTTATTGATGATCAGATTCTAATTATTGTCTTCTAAGTTGATGATATGTTGTTTATTGGTAACAACAAGGTGATTATTAGTGAGCTCAAGACAAACTTTTTGGCACATTTGATATGAAGGATTTGGGGGCTGCAAAATACATTCTTGGGATGGAGATCGACAGAGATCAGGGTCACATAAAGCTTTGGTTAAGTCAGAGTGAGTACGTTGATACCATTTTGCATAGGTTTAATATGCATCATTGTAAGCCAGTTAGTATTTCATTTCTAGTTGGTACTAAGTTGAGTTTAGATATGTGTCCTAATTTTGATCATAATTTTGAGGGTATGTCTAAGGTTCCTTATGCTAGTGCCGTTGGTAGTTTGATGCATGCAATGGTTTGCACTAGACCAAATATAGCCTAAATAGTGAGAGTTCTAAGTAGGTTTATGTCTAACCTTGGTAAAAAGTATTGGACTTGCACGGTACTTTAGATTACCATTTGGTTTATCATGGTACTGGTGATGCAGTCAAGTCATTGGACATATAGGGATTTGTTGATGTAGATTGGGCAGGTGACTTGGATAGTTGAAGGTCCACTAGTGGCTATGTATTTACTTTATTTGGAGGTGCAGTAAGTTGGATGAGTAAGAGGCAACCTACAATTGCATTGTCCACCATTGAAGCAGAGTATATGGCTGCTACACATGCCTCTAAGGACGCGGTATGGTTACAAAGGCTTGGTAATGGCATTGGTTTTGATTGTAGGACAATGAGGATTGGATGTGACAATCAGGGTGCTATTTGTTTGACCAAAAATACTATGTATCACGCTTGTACTGAGCATGTTGATGTTCAGTATCACTTTGTGTGAGAAATGGTTGAGAATGGTAAGATCTTGAGTGAAAAGATTGACACTTTGGATGATGTTGCAGACTCTTACGGAGCCAGTAACCACATATAAGTTCTCTTGGTGCAAGAAGGCCATGGGCCTTGATCACTGTACTTGATTTTATTATTTGTCTCTCTTGGATGTAATTACAATGTATAATGTCAAGTGGGGAATGTTAGGATAAGGTGCAATTGACCTTGTAATCCTATGTCATTTATATGCCTCCACATTCCTTGAAATGTGTTATAGGGGACATGAGAGAAAATCATATTTTGGCATGTTGTAATTATATTTTAAAGGGAGGCTTTAATTTTGGTGGAGGTTACACATCAAAATGGATAAGGCATCTTTCCTACACATCCATATTGGGAGTTGAAAGGCCTTGGATGGGGCACCCAAGATTGGAGAAGAAAAGATGTTTGTTGGTGTTCCATCAAGGAGTAGAAAGGTCATCGGAGCACTTGAAAAGTCGGGAGTTGGATAGGCTATGGGTTAGGCGCCCATGTTGGAGCCTTTTAATTTCCATTTAACATTTTGTCTTTTGGCTGTCCAAGAAGGGGGTGTGGTTTTTGCAAGTGGTTTTTCACCTCTTGTTTTGGTTTACCATTTGTGGTTTTACCTCCCACAAGTTCTATAAATTGGAGCCATGAGATGGTAGTTTTATGTTGAGTCCTTGCAGTTAGTAGGGTGCTATCGGATTGATTCGAGATCAGTAGTGGAGTGTATTATTGTGTACTCTCATTCAAAGATTAATAATATACTTGCCCTCTTTTCTTGTGTGGAGTTTTTCCGGAAAGGGTTTCTCCACGTAAATTTGGTGTCATATTTTGTTTGCTTATTTTTACATTGTGATGTATGTTGCAATCACATGTTTAAATCTGATTTGGTAATCTGATTTTTAGATGTAAATTCACTTGCATAAGTTCATATTGTAGTTTTTCTTCACTTTGTTTTTCAACATTGACAATGAATTTTGTGGAATCACCCAACACAATCCTTACATCTACAATCCCTTCTATTGCATGTGATCTACTATCACTCAGTGAAACATAATTTATAGAATTAGAGTTGACAATAAATTTGACACACTAGTCTCTATGGCAAGTGAAAGGATGGTATACACCAGAATTAAAGAACCAACTATTTGTGTTGTTTTTTGAAAAAAATGTCGTAAAAGTAATACACATTTTCTCCATGTTTTGCTTTGCCTCAATTGGTGCCACATTAGCTAGGGCTCATGGATTTTCATGGAATAGGTTATATTGATGTTTTTGACATAATTTTTTAAAATGCCCAAATTTATGACAATAATAATACTTAACTTCATGTTTGGAGTGGTATCAAATCTCAAGACTTTCTTTGATATTGCCTAATTAGACTCTTTCATTTGTATTTTTCTCCATTTTTTTGTGATAGATATCAATTAATTTTTTCAAAAGTAAGAGTTTGATTTTACCAACAGCTAAAGGAACTCCAAAAAGTTCTAAATAAAGGTGTGAAGTATTAATTCTAAGAGCAGCCATACCATATTAATCCACCTTTTTGTTGATGGCGGGGTGTTGATCCATTAGGTCTTTCATCCTAAGAAGATCCTTGGAAAGCGACCTACCTTACCCAACTTTGTGGAAATTAATTGATTTTTCAAATTAATTACTTTTTTAGGGATTAGATACTTGTTTTTCAATTTCTCATAAAGATTGATAGTAGATATGACATTTTGGACTTTAAGAATCAAACCATTAGAGATATAGATGGTTTCAACAATGTCGGGCTTCCTTGTGACAGTTATCAAAATTAGTGAAATTTTAGTTGATCTAATTTCCATTTTGAGGATAATTTTATTAAAATTCCTCTACTCAACAATGGTGGATATTTTGTGACTTCAGACATTAAGATATTGGCTGGTTAATTTCTAGCCTTTAGGCAAAACAACATTTCACATATTGGCCATATTTAGGGTTTCAACTTAGGTTTTATAGGTAATTTAAGGCTTGAAAACATTGATAATGTGATTTTGGATTTGGGAAAGTTAAACAGTTCAAAATTTACCAAAAGAATTGAATAAAATCCCAGACTTGACATCAAAAATAATGCATGAAACTAACCACTTAAGATTTCCTTCATGCGGCTAGGTTTGGATTTTTGAGACCCTAAGTTACCAAATCGTTTGAATATACCCCCCGTTTTCGGGTACGGGTCGTTTTTGAATCGGGTACTGATTGGAATCACTACAAAATCGGGTAGTGTTCGAGGATTTTTGGATGCTGATTTTGTGAATGCATTTGTTTTTAGTTTTGTGATTTATGAAACCCTCCACAGGATAAAATTTGCAGGATAAATTCGCAGGAAAAAATCTATAGATAAAAATCACTGTCTATTCATTACTCCTGAACCTACCGCTCATTATTCCATCTCCTTACCCCGAAGGAAAAAATCTGCAGGAAATGATATGGTCAAATGCAAAAGGCGGCTTCTTACTCCCACCGAACCCTAGCATGGGATCTCAATCTCAACCTGCTAGTGGTTGATCTGCGCTTGGAATCGGGAGAACTTGAACTAAAAACCTATCCCCAACTTTGTAATCTTTGCCTTCCCCGGATCTTGCTATGCCCTATTCTATTTGGCTTTATCTGTGATGCTTACAACTGCCTCCATACGCACGCCCCTACCTGTGAGGGATGGTAGAGGATAGAAGGTGCCCCGTAACAAAATAAGAACCTATAAAGTATAATCTTTTAATATTATAATTTAATACGGTGATAGTTCTATAAATATATTTATAAACGATTTTTATATTTTTAATATTTATATTTTGTTTTCTAATATTCTAATTTGTTATATATATATAATATTTAACTTAAATTAATTAATTAATTAATATTATAAAATAGCTTAAAAATTTAAACTATTATATATTATATTAATATGTTGCTTATTAAATTATATTTTTATAATTATATAATAAAATTAAAAATTAAAAATAATATTAAATTTAAAATTATAAAATTAAAAGCTTGTATACTTATACAACATTATTAGATATAAGTAATTTATTTTTAAATTTATAATGTATATATTTAAATATATATATAATTAATAAATTAATATATTTAATTATTTATAAATTAATATATTTAATTATATATAAATATATATATTAGTAATAAATTAATATATTTGATTATATATAAATGTATATTAATAATATATATTAAAAATTAAATATAGTTATGATTTTTATATGTTTTTTGTACGGAAGTACCCAAACGTACCCAATCCCTCCCAAAAAAATTCTTGTACCGACATACCGTACCCACATACCCAATTTCAATTCCGATTCCGATTCAGCAACTTAGCAGTGAGACCTATAGGGTTTTTTGACTGTGTTTTTGAAACCTATCTGTTCCTAGCCTTTCCTTCACTATGAGACTACTTCCCTTCTTGTTTTCTGTTTGTATTCTGCCTAGTCGGCCCTAAAATTGTGCTCTTCTCGGTCGTCAAACTGTGCTTTTCTTTGGTGCTCAAATTGTTGTCATGCCCCCTTCGGAAGAGTAAAAGAATTAATTGAAGAGCTGTAGCCTTTTTGTTTCATGTAGGCTAAGGGATGGAATAAGAGAATCAATAATATTTTAAGTGGGCCCAATCACTTTATTTTCAAAAGGGGAAATTAAATATTATTATAGGGCCTGTTTAATATTTAAAAAGTGTTTTAACACTTAATTTATTATGTAGTTCAAAAAGTGTTTTTTTGTAATTTAGAAGGTATTTTTAAATACTTGGAGGAAAAAGTAAATGCCCAAAAGAAAACTATAAAAGAAGGCATTGCTCAAAGCAAATCATCCGTTTTCATTTGTTATCAAACCCTTTTCATGAAGATGAAGCATTTGTGTTCATCTTTTTTGCCTGAGGATGAAAACCATCTGAGGATTACCATTGTGCTGAAAGCTTGCAGTTTATTCCAGTTTCAGATTATTATGTGAAGATTTCTAGTGTGCTGAAGATTTCCAGTTTTAATTTGTATTGCAAGAATTTGCAAATTGTGGTGGCATTGCAAGTGAAGTGTCTATATTCTGTGAAGGGTTTCTGTTAGATTTTATGATCAGATATAAAACTCAGATTTTAATTCAAATTCAAACACATAAACACAGCATATACCCTGGGAAAACCCTCCACTTGAGAGAGAAAAACCCAGCAACAGTATATCACTTATATATTGAATATAAAACAATAGTCTCCTTTACAATGAGGCCGATAATGAGGCCAAATAATTTGCACCACAACTTGATGCAAACTCAGAATAATATATTACTCCTATTATGCTGATAGTATTGATCTCCCTTAGTGATTAATTCGGCCTTCTTCAAGAATACGATCTGCTCTTGATATACTTGCTCTTGAATATATACGAACTATGCAATGAATGTGTTGGCGTTTAAATTCGCACCTCTGGAATGTGAATTTGAAACGGACAGCTATGCACAGATAAACTGCTCTTCAAATTAGGAGGGGAAACTCCCTCTTGCTGATGGTGTTTAAGAAAGTAAACTAAAACTAAGTTGCCTATCTTTTTGATCAGCTAAGAGCACAAGGTTTATAAAACTCAAGCGCTGTAGTTGAGATTTTCTGATTTAGAACTTCAACTATGACTAACCTACGCTAAAGACGTTTCTAATATCTCAAGTAAACGCAGAGCAAGAGAAATTAGAAATGGACAAGGATTGATTCTTTGACAAAGTGCTCAAATAAACTCTTTTTCAACATACATCTACTTACTTTCAATGTAAGCTGAAATTAAGATCACATAAGCATAACACAATAAATGCACTTAGATAAACTCTCCTCTCAACATACATTTACTAACTTTCAATGCAAGCTGAAATTTAAGATCATATAAGTGTAACATGATAGACGGAAACTTGAGATATTATATCGAGGCAAAGGAGGCTCAAGACTTATTTTCTCAAATCTTTGGAACAAAGATTACACTAAACACATGACACATGCACTGAACAATACTTGCAGCTAAAGAGGCATGCGATTTGCTCTTACCCAAAGTGAACTGACACTGAATAACAACTTGCTGCATTACAGACTCACAATTTGCTATCACAATAACTGTTAAAGAAACTAATGAGCAAAGGCTCTTATTTATAGGCAAGCAGAGGAGTAGGGAACCCTAAAATCTCCTTGCTTTTACAACTAGGGCTTGCTTAGCAAGCAAGCTTTATTTCTAAAACTAAAAAGAAGATAACATCTAACACCTAAGAAAGCAGGAAAAAGCAGGAAACACCAACTATTACAATTTATCTTCTTTCTCTTCTTCAAAGAATGATAAGAACTGTTCCAAGAATAGAAAGAAAGCGGAAAGAAAGCTTCTAGATGAAAGCTGCTTTAAAGCTCGACCACATCCGCCAAAAAGCTGGAAACAGTATCTCTATTAGGTGTATCAATACTATCAATAGCAAAGTTCCGCTTTTCTGAGATTTCTTCACCTTGTGCAATTGATCTTAGAAAATCTTTGATATCTTCAACTTATTTATCAAATTTGGCTAATTTCGGTGGCTCTGCAATTGGAGTGATGACCTTTTACAATTATACCATCTTGCTTCAACATATCTTTTGCAATTTTTATGCTTCTGACACCTCTTTTGACTTCCAACGGAAGAGTATTGCACAACTCTTTTCCGATACCTTCCCTTTTTGCTCATATCACACCTTTTCACGCTCTTCAACTGAGATGATGAAGTTTTCTGTCCATGGTGTCACTTGAAAAGCACTTCTCAACATCGTTGGGCCTGCGTCTGCGAGATACAATACTGACTTGGTTCTGAATCCCATAGGAGAGCACTGCATGTTGAGAAACTTGAATTTTGACATTAAACTCGACTATATTCAGACATGTTTTGCACAACTTTCTAATTTTAGCTTGCTGGTTTTCTTCTTCAAACGGACAAAATTTTCAAGATCTTGAGACAAGGGTTTTGTTCATAATTTCGTTACAGGAAGACCCAGATCGTCTGTTTTTGAAAATTTTGAGTGTAGACTGAAAAAACAGCAAACCCTAATTTCTTCAAATCTTCTCGAAAAAAGCTGGCACCTGGGTTTTGTTTAGAAACACATTTGGAACGAACCTAGTTGATCAGATGTGAAAAATATTGAAGGCTGGTCGAAAAAGCAGCAAACCCTAGAATTTGAAATTTTTTTGAAAAAAGTTGAGATTTGGGTTTTCTTCAGAAGATTGTTTCAAGAGGACCCAGATGATCAAAATTTGCAAACTCTGAAGATTTCACTGACATGCAAGGAAAAAAAGCAGCTGCTGCAACTTGATAAAACTCTTCAAAAATTCTTCAGAAAGACGAGATGAAAAGACCCAGATGGCTGAAAATTGAAATCTTTGACCTTCTCCTTCAAAAATTCGATGTTCTGGATGAAGAAAGCATGAAAAAGCAAGGTCTTATATTGTTGGTCTGAAAATTATTCTTGAAAACAACAACCTTGAGCTCTTGAATCTTGAAATAAAACCTCAAAGTTGCTGCTCCACTTTTCTCCTTTGGATGCCACCTGCAATAATGATGAGAATTGAAAGGAAGAGATATTTTAAATAGATTTAGGGCTTGAAATAGCTTTGCTTTCTTTTGCTTTAATCTTCAAACCCTAAACTCAGCTTGTTCAATGAATTTAGACATTCATCTTTCAATTTGCAATTTTGAAAATGTGAAAATTTTGACTAAGGCATGGCAAGTTGGGCACCCTTCTTGGCTAGGGGCGCCAACTTCCTCCAGACTTAACCATTCTTTTGGAGTTTTTTCAACTTTTTTCAATTTTGAACCCCTGTTTGGCCTTCGATCTTTGGCTTCCAGGTTGATCGGATGGATGAGCTGGATGATTCATCGCAAAGCTTGACTGATTCTGAGAAGATTGCCCTGGAGGCACTTCTGGCTAAAAACTTCGTTTTGACGTTCAAATTCATGGGAGCCTATTTGCTCCAGGGGCTTTGAGCCTTCACAGTGTTAGCCATTTTTGCATGATTTTCAATTTCTTCATTTCCCTTTGATCTTCTGATAAAATCTTGATACTGGGAGCTACACTAATCAGATCGATTGACTGTTAGATTCACTAGATAGCTTGGTTGAATCCGATGAAGTGAACTTGGGCATTGCAACTGCAAATTCTATCATCTCAAGCTTCAAAACCTTGGGCGCCCTTTCTCCCCAGGGGCGCCCAACTTAAGCAAACTTAGAATATTTCCAGTTTCCTCATCAATTAAATTTTTTCAAATTCCACTTCAATCATATAAAGATAACAAGTAACAAAGGCAATACAATAAAAAATTTCCTTTCTTTATTGATAAATGTATACAAGTTACAATATATTTCCACATGAATTCCATTTTCATTGCAAATCTAAATCAGAGTTCAAAAGTAATATAGTTACATACATAGCTCGTAAGCTTTTGCACAAATAGAAGTAAGAAGGTCCAGGAGTCCGTCCTTTCAAATCTTGGTACATCGGCCGCTTGCTGTGGAGGAGAAACATCACTCGGGCGCTTTTCCACCAACCACAGACTTATAATGCGGTCCCCCGCACACCTATCGTTAGATAGATGGCCCTCCCTTCGAAGAAGAGAATTGGTAGGGTATCCTTTAACGATTACCAACTGAGCAGAGTGCCGTGTCCTACACAACTAGAACCTTGCTATTTCACAATCTCGAACTAGTATTCGGATCACAATGAACTGACAGTGTAGTCTCAACTATCTCACACCTAAGTGGATGTCGTACCTTTCACTACTTTGGCCAAAGTATTCTCATTTAGTACTTCGAATGAAGGTCATCTATCATAAACACGACTCAGGGCCGATTTGACTTAAGGCTATCTAACTCTACGCGTAGGCTGTGTCCTTCAATGGGTTCGGTTTACCCCAGACTTCCTACCTCAAACAATCTACTAAGAAATGAGCCAATCAACAAGCGTCTTATATCCTAACTCCTTATTTAGGAAATCTTTATCCTAGGAGTGATAGCTTGTAACCGTTAGCCTAATAACATAAGCTAGAGACCATACTTGGTTTTGACATCATTTCGTTCCTAGTAGATATTAATTTCTCTACGTATTCTCCATATACGGAGATCATACAGGAATGCAAAACTCAATCAATTGCATCTAAAACCTTCTTTAAAATCTTTCCCCATTATTTCCCCATAATGCAAATTAAGTAAAACTATACCCTTAAGCTCCTTAAACATTTGAATTCCTTTTTCTTTTATCCTTAAATCCTTCATTCATTCTACCATTAAAATGCATTGAATTCCCTTATGCGTTTACCCTTAATTGTAATGATTTCCCTTATTCATTTGCCCTTTAAACACAATGAAATTCCTCACACATTTGCCCTTAAATGCAATGAAAGTTTATCAAGACATTTCTAATTCTCCATGAACTAATTGCAAATATCAAACTCAAGAATAAAAGAGAGCAGCATTTCAAGCAAGAATTAATAAATAGATATCATGCCTGATATATTAAGCTCTTTTCCTAGCATTGCTCTTCTTGAATCTCTTTCAGCAACTTCTAGAATTCCACTTGGAGATGCTGCTTTGCAAGAACTCTCTTTCAATGGTGATGATTCCTTTAAGTCACTCTTCTCAATTAACACTTCTCTAATAGAAGTTAATACAATTGTAAATTCACTCTTCTAAAAGGGATTTAGCACAGTCAATTAACAATGGCTGGTAAAAGCTTCTAATTCTCACACTCTTAGCAAAATGGTAAAATGCAGCAACATAAAACAACACAGCAGCTTAGACAATGGACAAGGAAGCTCTCAAATTCGCAAGAAACAAATTGCACAAGGATATGCAACAATGAATGGCTGGGCAAGTATTTATAAGCCCGTAATTGCAACAATTTCCTTCTTTTTGGGCATGTAGAATGACAACAAGGCACCCAGACCTAGTCAAATGTCACTTGGCAAGCAAATAAACCCTATGTCATCTCAAAAAGGAGTGAATTGACCCTTGTGGAGCCATCATTAGCAGAAAAATTCAACTTAAAACTCAGAAATCGCCACCTATAGGAAAAACGTCCCTGCCTGGCGCATGAAAACAAATGACTCATTTTGCTGCAATTTTGTCAAGTCTTAGCTTGTTACAGCACAAAGCCACTGGTTGGCATTTCTTATTATCCAGCGCTGAAATTTTCCTCCATCATTTTTGCTGCATTGAAGCTCTCTTCCATTCACGGGAAAACTCTCAGCTGTGTTTTGGTTTATTTTTCAAATGTTTACACCAAATATTTGATTCATATTTTCTTTTTCCTTATGTTAAGAAAAAGGTTCGATACTTTTTGAAGTCTCCATGTTTTGCTCAAGACTAGCGACTATCTTCTTTTAATAATCCACTTTAATAAACTTGCCCATGTTAAAAGATTTAAATCTTTTAACTTTATTACTTTTGAGTTCAATATTTATTTTTGTAAATATTTACAAATATTTCCACTTTGGAGTTTATAAATATTTTCACTTTAAATATTTAATCATATATAATTACTCCAAGTAAGTTTTAAAATATTAAAATGTAATTCCCTTATTTAATTTATTATATAATATTATTATAGTCCTTTTAAATATATTAAACATATAAATATTTAAATACCCGAGTATTTTAAATATATATATTTTAATATAACTATAATAATATTATATATAATCTTTAATATATAATTACATATATAAAAATATATATTTAACAAATATATCAATATATCATGAGCCAGTCAGCAACCCGATATATATAAATAAATATATATATATTTTTACGTAAAGTCAACAGGCAATAATAATATAATATTATTAATATACACATAATCGTAAAACCACAAATAGATACATAGATAAACATCACTTATAAATGCATATAGAAGTAAACACGACTCCTAACGTAAACACATAAGCCTATGGACGACTTATCTATTACCCACACAAATTGACTAAGCTTACTTAGTCTAAGGAACGTGTGTATATGCTCAGATGGTTCTCGTTACTATTTACCCGACCAAGCTCCTCCCCGAGTGATATCTCTCCTCTGCCTGGAGGGATGATCCTCTTCCCTGCACATTATGACACGACAACGGAAGTCATATGCTCAAAACAAAGCAGTTTACATAAAACATCTCAAAAGTTAGAATAAACATTATTTCATAACTTACATGCAACATTTATTCAAGAATTACATCAATAGAAGTATCAGACAAATGTGACAATCATTTAAATAGGACACATTCATTCGATAACAAGAACATGTTTTATTCATCTAAAAGATTCAATCATTACAGTGCATTTCCCTATGCAGTCGTAGCTATACAATCGGGGTGTAACAGACCTCCATTGATGACTTCGGAGCTCCTGATATGCTTCTGAAAAAGCAGAATAGACCCACTAGGGAAAAATTGATTGTTTTGTGATTCTGACTGCACCAGCTTGATATGGAAGAATTTTGAGCCAATCAAAATTAGTTTGGACCCTGGCGGAGAAACTTTCTATTTTTAGAAAATTTTGTTAGTATCCGTTTCGAAAGAAACCCAGAAAAAGTTAACCATTTTTAGAAGATTTCTAAAAATAGCAGTTTTCCTAAAAAGAAGGGATGAGAAACTGAGATTTGGGTTTTGTAGATTAGGTTGCTCTGAGTAGACCTAGATCGTCAGATTTTGGAAACTTTTCATTCTTACCCCTCATGCAAGACATGCACACCCAAATTTTGACCTCTTTGACAGATTTCACAAGACTTTTACTCATTTCTTCCAAATGTCTAAGTGTAACAAATTTTTTAATTTTGGGGTACAATAGAATGAATATCTATTGAATGAATGCAATGAACAAATGAGTGGCACACATATATACACAAGGGAGAGATTGCGACCCTTCAAGAAGCATCATGTCGGCCTTCAAAAGAAAGGGGTGTGTCTCCAAGAAGGTGGTGGATGATAGAAGTCGGCTCCAAGAGATTAATTAAATATTAAATAATATTCATGATGAGGCGCCTCCTCACCAATCGATGTCACCATAAATTAAATAGCCTATGGCTATTATTTAATTTATTCTTCAATGCAAGGAGATTGGGGCTGGTAGAGAATCTCGACGCTATTATAACATCAACACTCCCTCTCAGCTAGGGAGGAATACTTCTAGCTAACCAATGTCATGAAATGACATCCACAATGGTTATACATAAATGTGAAAGGAGCTCATCACGAAATCAATCATCGTGATATCAACCATCATGGCTACTCCCATGTATGGTAAAGCATATGTGCACAAGTGCCCATCACGGAATCACTCAACGTGATGTCGTCATCTCATCATGACGTTCACCATGGCTACTCCGAGAGGGTGAAAAGCACAAGTACAAGAAAATCATCACGGACTCTCTCACGTGATGTTGTCATGGAGTCACTCAACATGACATCCACCATGGCTACTCCCAGGGCTTTCACCTCAAATTTCTCTCACAGAGAAAGATTCATTAACAAGGGCTTGCACCTCAAGTCTCTCTCATAGAGAGAAATGCATTAACAAGGGCTTGCACCTCAAATTTCTCTCATAGAGAAAAATGCATTAAAGATCACTGATGTTGAGTCTCCCTCTTAGCTAGGGCTTCATTCTCCACAATACCAAGCTTGTCTCGAAAGTACACAAACTTTACTTTGGAGAGAGGCTTGGTGAGAATATCGGCCGTCTGCTCATCAGTGCTAATGTACTTCAACTATATAGCTTTCCTTAATACCATATCTCTGACATAGTGGTATTTGATTTCAACATTTTTAGTTCTGTCAAGAAACACTGGATTGACAAAAAGCTTCACATAGCTTTGATTATCACAATGAATGACAGTTGGCTCCAATGATTGTCCAAACAATCCTGCAAGGAGCTTTCGAAGCCCCACTACTTCTCGAGTTGCCACACAAACTGCAATATACTCGGCCTCTGCGGTGCTTAGTGCCACTAAAGACCGCTTCTTGCTACACCAGGATATCATCGCAGACCCCAAACTGAAGCAACATCTAGAGGTGCTCTTTGGATCAGCAACACACCTTGCCCAATCAGAATCAGAGTATCCATGCAGCTTCAAGTCCACACCAGAAGAATATCTCAAGCCATACCCAACTGTGCCACGCAAGTATCTTAGGATATGCTTTGCTGCAACTAGATGTATTTGCCTTGGTTCACACATGAACTGACTAAGTGCACTCATTGCATAGCAAATATTTGGTCTAGTATTGATTAGATGCATCAATGATCCAATCAACTGCCTGTACATAGTAAGATCCACTAGATTTGAACTAGCTGCAACCTCCTTAAGTTTCTGAAAGTTGGTTTCCATAGGTGTAGACATGGATTTGCAATCCATCATACTGAATCTCTTCAAGATGTCTATTGTATACTTCCTTTGACTCAGAATGATCTCATTAGGCCTTTGCCATACTTCCAAGCCAAGGAAGTAATGCATGTACTTAAGATCCTTCATTTCAAATTCAGAAGCCAACTCCTTCTTGCATTTGATAATGAGGTGTTCTTCTCCAGTAAGAAATAGATCATCAACATAGAGAACCAAGATCAATGCCTCACCATTAATTACCTTGAAATACAGGTTTGAATCAACATCATTCTTGGAGAAGCCCAAGCTTAGCAGGTATCTATCAATTCTCTCATACCAAGCACGAGGAGCCTGCTTAAGGCCATACAAAGCCTTCTTTAATTTGCAAACATGAGACTCCTTCCCATGAACTTCAAAGCCATCAGGTTGCTCAATGTATACCTCTTCTTCAATTACACCATTTAGAAATGCTGTCTTTACGTCCATCTGGTGTAATTTCCATCCTTTAGCTGCTGCAATAGCAATGATAGTCCTGATGGAGGTATAACGAGCAACTGGAGCAAATGTTTCCTCATAGTCTATTCCCTCTTTTTGAGAGAATCCTCTAGCTACAAACCTAGCCTTGTACTTCTCGATGCTCCCATCAGCCGCATGCTTGATCTTGAAGAGCCACTTAGAATATACAACAAATTTTCCTTCTGGTCTAGGTACGATGTCCCAAACATTATTCTTGAGGATAGATTGATATTCTTCAGCCATAGCATCTCTCCATACTTGTTGACTTGAAGCTTCCTCAACACTGGAAGGCTCAGATTCAATCATTTGACTCATCAAAGCAACATAACTTGAAAACTTGTGAGGTCTTTTGCTCTCTCTAAATGTTCCTTTTGGGGCTGCAAACTTTTTTGCCTCCTGCATTGTTTGCCTAGCCCAGAGAGGTCTCTTTCGACCAATAACAATGTCTATAGGCCCATCAATAGGTTTCAAAGGCTCAACTGGATCATCATCTTCTTTGGGATCAGTAGCCTCCCTTTGAATCTCAAGAGTATGGTCAACTTCCATGTCTTGAGGAGACTCTTGGTCTTCATTGTCTATCTCCATGTGGGTGCCCTTAGATCTTTTAAATGCAACATCCTCTTCAAATGTAACATCCCTATTGATCTCTATTAGTTTCTGACCTGGAATGTAGACTCTGTAGGCTTTTGAAGACTCACTATAGCCCACAAATATTCCCTTCTTGCTAGATGGTTCCAACTTTGTCCTTTTGTCTTTAGGCACATGAACATATACAAGACAACCAAAGATTCTCAAATGACTTACTTCTGGCTTCACACCTGTGAATGCTTCTTCGGGAGTAATGTTCTCCAAAATGCGGTGAGGGCTTCTATTCTAAACATACATAGCTGTCCTAGATGCTTTAGCCCAAAGGAAGGTTTGCAGATCTTGATCATGTATCATGGTTTTAGTTGCTTCTACAATAGATTTGTTCTTCCTTTTTGCAACATTGTTTTGTTGAGGATTGTAAGGGACACAAAAATCCCTCTTAATCCCTACTTCAACGCAAAAGTTACAGAAGCTTCCAGAGATGTATTCTCCTCCATTGTCGGATCTCAGAACTTTGATCCTCTTCCTGGACAAGTTTTCTACCTAAGCTTTAAATTCCTTGAATCTCTCAAGTACTTCCTCAGATTCTTTAGTCTTTAAGAAATAAATCCAAGTCTTTCTAGAGTAGTCATCAATAAAAATTATATAATACAAGAAACCACTCAAAGAAGCAACAGACATTGGAGCACATAAATCAGAATGAAAAAGGTCAAGAATACATTTAGATCTACTCTCACTACTATGAAATGGACCTTTAGTATTCTTACCCAATGTGCAACCTCTGCAAGTGCCTTCATGCTCCTGGCTGAGTTTAGGAAGGCTCGTGACCATCTTCTCCATGGTTGGTAGTGCTCTAAAGTGAAGGTGAGCAAGTCTTCTGTGTCAAAGCTCACACGAACTTGATGAATTGTGCAACAAAACCTGAATTGGACGAGTGCAAAGTCTGTAGAGACTCTCATGTCGAACTCGAATCACACGGGCAATCTTGATACTTGAGTTCTTCGGCCATGCAAGAACTTTACCTTTGGAGAATGCAACTTGATACCCCTTGTCCTCCAAGGCAGAGATAGAGACAAGTACAAATAGTACATCACTCAACTGCAAGGAGATGCCAAAATCTAAGTGAAGAGTGGAGGTCCCAACACCTTTCACAAAATAAGATGCATCATCTCCAATTATGACTTGAACATTTGAATCTCTTTCCACCAAATCAGATAGATGTTCTCTAAAACCCGTGATGTGGCGTGAGGCACCGCTATCAATTAACCAAGTGTTGTTATCTGTTGGAACATTGCTTGATAAGGCAGAATAAAATAGAAAACCACTTGAATCCTTCTGAGGAGAGATCTCACCCACATTTGCAATTGAAGCTTGCTGCTTAGGTCTAGTTGGACATTCTTTTGCATAGTGACCAAACGTGTCACATCTGAAGCATTGTATGCGGGAGAGGTCCTTCTTTTTAGATGCAGGGGCACCATCTGATCTTCTATCTCTATTCCTCTTGAAGTTGCCTTTCTTCCCTTCTCTTCCTTTCTTCTTCGAAGATTGAGCAGCAAGTACATGAATGTCTTCATTTGTAGAACTTTGCCCATTGCCTCTCACAGCCAATCTTGATTCTTCTTGAATGCAATCTGCCCTCAAGCGATCAAACTTAGGTAGTTTTGATCTCCCACTGATACCATGGTTCCCAAGATTGAGGAAGACCATTAAGCGCCAACATAGCCAAATCCTTATCATCAACCATATGCCCAATGGTAGAGAGTTGATCTCTCAATTCGGTGATCTTCATGAAGAATGAGATGACGGAGTCTCCTTTCGCCATCTTGATATGATGAAGCTGTTGCTTTAATGCAAGAGCTCTACTTGTATTGTTGATCTCATACATTTCTTCCAAAGTCTTGAACATTTCTCTTGCTGTCTTCAACTTGGAGATGATTGGCACAAGGTGGTCTTTCACAAAATCAACCAAAATCTTTTTCGCCTTATTGCCATTTCTCTTCCATTGTGACTTCTCATTCTCATTGGAAGGTTCGGGAACTTCGCCCTCCACGAACTCAGCTAACCCATTTTCTTCCAATGCAAGCATTACTCTAAACTTCCAAGATGTGAAGTTGGAAGCACCTTCGAGTCTATCTTCGATTTTGAGCCCGTTCACCATCTTGACGATAAGATAGATGCAAGAAAATGAGAATAAGAGTGAATGAAAGCGCTGCTTATAGAAATCTGATCACGATTTTTCTTAAACCCACTTTGATACCATGTTAGATTTTATGATCAGATATAAAACTCAGATTTTAATTCAAATTCAAACACATAAACACAACACATACCCTGGGAAAACCTTCCACTTGAGGGAGAAAAACCCAGCAACAATATATCACTTATATATTGAATATAAAATAATAGTCTCCTTATAATGAGGCCGATAATGAGGCCAAATAATTTGCACCACAGCTTGATGCAAACTTAGAATAATATATTACTCCTATTATGCTGATAGTATCGATCTCCCTTAGTGATTAATTCGGCCTTCTTCAAGAATACGATCTGCTCCTGATATACTTGCTCTTGAATATATGCTAACTATGCAATGAATGAATATCTAATGAATGAATGCAATGAACAAATGAGTGGCGCACATATATACACAAGGGAGAGATCGCGACCCTTCAAGAAGCATCGTGTCGGCCTTCAAAAGAAAGGGATGTGTCTCCAAGAAGGTGGCGGATGATAGAAGTCGGCTCCAAGAGATTAATTAAATATTAAATAATATTCATGATGAGGCGCCTCCTCACCAATTGATGTCACCATAAATTAAATAGCCTATGGCTATTATTTAATTTATTCTTCAATGCAAGGAGATTGGGGCTGGAAGAGAATCCCGACGCTGTTATAACATCAACAGTTTCATCATTGTCATGTTGTGATAACAACAAATATTATTGCTTTATTTGCAATATCATATCAGTTGTACCATTCTTGGTAGAGGCTGCCATACACAAATTGTGAAGGAGCTATACTCAGCCCTACCCATTTATTGAGGTCACAGCATATATGTGGCTGCTGTAACACCTTGAATGCTGTGGTAGCCAGCTGCACCATCTATTAGGTGTAGCGTATCATTTCATATCCACTAGGAAGGTTCTTACTAATTGCTAGCCCTCTGTACAACATCTATTTCCAAGAGGCTGCCATAACATTGGAAGCACCAATTGCAACATTTCAAATAAGGTTTGCGGAATATTCTGAAGCTCCTGTACAGTGGCCTGCAACACATTGTAAAAGGATGTATAAGTCCTGAAGCCGCTGTTTCATATTAGATAGGAGTCACAGCACTTTTCAAAGGTTTATTAATTACTAATACTGCTGTACCTTTTCTTGGATGCTGCACATTCAGTTCTGCCATACAGCCTGCAAGGTGGTAAATGTGTAAGTAAACTCAGATGTGATAATTTATTCAGGCTCTTTGTGGATATTTGGGGTGCTGTGTATTCAGTTGTATCATTTGGGTTTTGATTGATATTGGCTGTACTTGATTTTGTCATTATTTATGGGTTTTAATGCTGCTATTCAGCATTCATAGTTTTTCACTTTGGCTAACATTGAGCATTTGCAAAAGGAGTTTGATATTAATTCTTGATACTGATATTAAAACCTGGAAGGCGTTGCTGCAAGGCATATCATCAATTCAGATTTTGTGATTGCATGCTGTGTGGCCTGCTGCGAGCAAGTACCTTTGATTTAGTATTAGTGCTAACTGATTCACCGTATGCTTTCGTACCACCCAATCGGGATCTTGATGATCAAAAGGTGCTGAAATTTATGTATTAATATTAATTGATTAAAAATTTCAGTTTGGGAACATTACATCTGTGCCCTTAGTTGGCTGTCAATTGGTGCTCAAATTATGCTTTGACATAACTGTTGGTCCTTTTGACAGTTATGACAGTCAGCCGTACTATGGTAGTTTGCAGTCCCCTTCAGTCCCTCTCCTAGGGCTTTCTCTCTTTGATACCAAATGCTAGAAGAACAAATGCATAGATTTTGATAGAGTTGTATGGCACACACTCCAATGTGTGTGTGTGTGTGTGTGTGTGTGTGTGTGTGTTGTATTTAATTTATGGGGAAGTTACATTGGTGGTTGTAACTTACATTGTTTTACTTTTTATACTTAACTGATCTGAGTTAGTACATCATTATCATAAGCGTTAAATACCTGTGTACATAGTATTTCATCTTTATATGATATCTAATAAAACTGGCCATCCTTTCTTTGTTTACAATGTCTTTTTGTATAAGTAAACAAGAATAGTTATATTAAAGATTTCAAGTTTCTGCAGTCCATATCTGTTGAAAGAAGAGTTTCTGGATGAAAACTGCATAAAAAATCTTTGATAAATAATAATAAGTTTGTTGCATTCACCTTCTTAGACTCGAGAGATCTGTCTCCTGACGTTTCTCACATGTTGCCAAATTTAGGTGTCAATTTATAACAAGTGTATTAGATTCCATATCTTTTGTCTACTCCCTTAGTAGAATTTAAAATTTAAAATCCTTACTATGCTTTATTTCTTCTAATATTTTGTGAATTATTTCAATTCATCTCATAGTGAAAAGGCAACAAGTGAATATGAGCTAGCTCGAAGAAAGGTGGCAAACTTCATCAATGCATCCAGCTCTGAGGAAATTGTATTTACTCGTAATGCGACAGAGGCAATCAATTTGGTTGCATATTCATGGGGTCTTACAAATATGAAGGAAGGAGACGAGGTTTGCTCTCTTCCTCAAAACTATCTTACCCTTGTTGAGCTTACTGTTTAATTATCTGATAGTAGATATTTTTCTGTAAATCAAGTTAAAACAATTTCAGTTCATTTGCTTCTTTAGAAAGAATTTGAGTATTTTCTTAAGGGAAGTTGTCTAAAACTGCTTTGACGTCTAAATAAAATATGATGCAGAATTTAGTGGTAAGTAGAGATAACAGAAGTGAGCTTTGGATGTGGATATATAATGTTAAAAAAGTGGTCGTGATCTGCAAATGACATGAGAGATAGAATGCAACAAGTTTGGGCAAGATGGATCGAATTTTACTTGATAAGATCGATTTTTGAAAAGAAAGGAAAAGCAATACCAAAAAATGGATGCAGATAAGATAATATATAACTTGCAATTAAAGGAAGTTTATGTTGCAAGACTCATTGCCTTGGAATGCATAGAAGTTGCAAAGCATATGACGATGCAGTTGTATGTTTTCATGAAGACATGGTAATGTATTTTATAGCTGGAAATTGTATTTTTAAACTGAAGATTGGAAGCCTGCTAGCTTATTTTGAATGGAGCACAAGTAGGGCTGATATTCTAGCACATTAAGAAAGCCTTTAAAAATGTTCATCCCAACATCAATATTGTTCAATTTTTTATAAAAGTTAATCCTTTTATTGAATTTAAATAAATTTCCTGACTCAGTCAAAAAGTCATTACTATTTTCATTTCCTAATTAATATGTTTTCACAAATGCTTATTGACTATCAAGAATGTTATTGGCTTGGTTAATGATTGTAGAACCAAGAAGGTAGGCCCTTGTAATGTCTCCAATCAGACAACCTTAGGAAATAGATGAATTTTCAAACACATGCAAGCTGAAATAATGAATCAATGTCAAACGTAGGTGCTAAACTCTACTGAAATTAATGATGATCAGTGACAATACAATTTGCAAATCCTGGTTAATCAAAATACTCAACTCCAAACAATGGATACACCACAAGCTTATAGGAACTTTGGTAAAACCCTCAAAAAGTAATCAACTATTACAGCAAATCTGACTTATCTATGGGCCTAACAATTCTGAAACCCTCATACATTCAATCATGTATAGCAGATCTGATTACTATGATAAATGACAGTGCAAAATAATTGGAAATTAATCACTTTCAGTGGCAATAAACCTTTAATCAGCAATGACTTAATAGATTCATATGCTACCACATTGTTGAAGTTACCCAAGGACCCCACTGCACAAAAGTTCACAACGCATAGAGAGTTCATGGACAACTTGAGTAAGAAGAGAGCAAAAGAGTACTTAGAGAAAACAAAGGGAAAACTGCACGAGAAGTGGGGTATTCCAAAACCTTCACCATCAGAAAGGTTGAATTTGGGATCCCCGGGATTCCAAATAAGAAACCCCAAACAATAGGAAGAACAAGGGGTTGTGGAGAAAACAAAATGGAAGTTGCCAACAACGTTGCCTAAGGATGCAACACAAGAGGAACCCACAATCCAGGAAGCCACCAAAGCACTTATACAACTTAGTGCGAAGAAGAGAAGGAACAAACAAAATGTGCAAAGAAACAAAAACCAATCCATGTATTAGATTCAGAGTCTGATAAGGAGGAACAGAAAGAACAGAGTCATAAAGGGAAAGAACCACAGGGAAAGAAGACAAAAGATGGCAAACAAGCATCACAACCACTGGAGAAAGGAGCAGAGAAATAATATCTTATGAATGTTGCCCTCTTAAATAATGCACTAAATATGAAAGGAATGCTACAGAAAACAACATAAACGCATAACCAAGTCTGCCTAGAAAACCAAGCAATAATTGAAGAATCAATAATTAAACACATTGCGGCTTCTTTTGCCACCCTAGATAGCATAATCGAGAACTTTCCAGAACAACTAGTTGCATCTATAAGACAGAAAAGAGAGAAAGCAGTAGAGATTAACAAGGAAATGGGGAGACAAGCATTGGAAGAAGTAAAGTTTGTTTGCTGAACAAAAATAAAAGCTGGCACAGCTGCAGGCAAAGGAACTCAGATCCAAACAAATGGTAGATATACTAATGACACAAAGCCAGGAAACTAAGGATAATATTCAGCAAGAAACCATTATGCTTACAAAACAAGCTTATGCGGTACTAATAGAGGAAGAGAAAAAAGCCTAAGAAGAAAAAGATAAAGAATCCATAAATCTTTTCAAGGAAGAAGAACAACAAGAGGTTCAAGAGCTATAAAAAGAACTATCCATATCACTGGATAGGGCTACAATATCAACTTCCACCTCACTTATGCAACACATAAAAGATTTCTTGGCTCAACAAAAACAAATAAAACCAATAGCCACATTGCAGCTATTGCAATTACCTTTCTTTGGAACACAAATAGACCTATCAAATATATCCCACATACAGAAGTTCTAGCGTGGGGACGTATTCCACACTTGGATCAGCACTAAATTCTTGACTTTGAAGTTGGAAATCAAATTCCCATATTGATTTGTACACTTCACAATGTAATTTGAGAGTCTGATTTTTAAAACTTATTTCCTTCATATAGGTGCACACTTATATATGGAAACCCAAAAGTAATCTTGAGTGTTCTTTTTCTATTGTTATTTGCGCACCTGATAATGCAATTCTAATTTGAACTTTGAGTGGTCATTTTCCCTTTGTTAGGTGGTCAATTGACAATTTTCCCTTTGTTATGTGTTCAATTGACAATGCAATTTTGCCTTTTGAAAAATCAAAGTCATTCCTCCTTATATAGTTGCACATTTGTTAGTGGGAATCAATCCTTATTTCAAATCAACCTAATTCTGTTTTATCAGGTGTACACCTAATAGTGGAGGTTTTGGACTTTAAGAGTTTTAAAATCTACTTCCTTCACAGAGGTGTGCCCCTGACAAAGGGATTTTGACCTGTTCTTTGAAACTGTCTCCTTCACGTAGCTGTGCACTTGATCTTCTGGCTTAGCATTTTTCTCTTGACAAAAACCTATCTTTCTTTTGGCAAGGTACACCCCCTTGATCAGGTGTGCATTCAACATTGGGTTTGCATTTTGAATTTGAAATTCACTTTGTCTTCATTTAACCTCTATTCTTTTCCTTGGTGAACTTCCATCATCTGTTCATGGATTGATCTTCATTCTTTGCTAAGTTACCGGATTCGTACCCACAGGCCTCGAACTCGGTACGGGTTCGCTTGTGGGTACGTGCTGGGTACGCACAGGGTGCGTGCCCAGCTGTCTGGGTGGCGCAAGCGTGCACCCGGTAACAACCACCACCGCACTAACAATCCCATAGATGGGGGGGTAGTTGCGCGTGCGGGCGAACCCTTGAGAACCCACGGCCCGCACTTAAAAAGTGGGCCCAAAAGTGAAAAAAAAACAATTTTTTAATTTCTATTTTGCCTCTTAACCCTAAAACGACCCAATATGAGGCCTTTCAACACTAAAACATTTCATTTTTACCTCTCATTTTGCTCTCTCCATATTTTCTTTCCATCTTAGCATTTTGAAGGGAGGTGATTGCATTTGAAGGAGATCGATTGTGGAGTGGCAAATAGCTTCTACAAAGGAGATTTAAGTGTTCAAGGTATGCATTTAAACCCTATTCTTCAATCTTTTGATGAATTTTTTTAAGTTTCTTAGTTTTTGATGAATTTTTTCAAGTTTGTGAAGAAGTTTTTCAAATATATATATTTTTTTTCATTTTTTTTATAGATTGCAACAATGGCCAGTAGTCAAAGTTCAGTGGGTGGGGATGGAAGCCAAAAGTTCAAAATTGATAAAGGATCTCCTTTATGGAGACATACCACACGAATTTCACAAATTCCTGGAGGTGGGGGGTTTGTTTGGAAGTGTAATTTTTGCAATGTACAATATAATAGCTCCTACTACCGAGTGAAACTTCATTTTATGGGCCCTGGTGGTAAAGGGATTAATATGTGTGTGGGCCCAGATAAGAAGGGGTTTTCTGCTGTACAAATAGCAGCATTTATAAAAGAACAAGAAGATGCTGACAATTCATTGCAAGAGGAAAACAAACTAGTTATAGTTCCGGAAAGAAAAAAACAACATTACCCACTCAGATAGTTAGGCCCTCTAGACATCCCTTCTTGTCTATACCCTCTACGGAAGAAGAAGATGAAGAACCAGAAACCACCACCCGCAAGAGAGGTCCATTAGAGAAGGCATTTAAAATGGAGGCAAGAGATATTGCTGAAGAAAAAATTGCACGTTGCCTCTATGCCAATGGTCTTCCATTCAACTTGGTGAGATCACCATATTGGAAGGACATGGTGTCAGCAATAAATAGTGCACCTCCTGATTTCACAAGTCCTGGGTATGAAAAGGTGTGTACCACCTTATTGAAAAAAGAGAAGAAATCTGTAGAGGCCCAACTAAAACCAATTAGAGATTCTTGGGTTGAAATAGGTGTATCTATTGTTTCCGATGGATGGAAAGATTGCAAAAACCGTCCATTGATTAATGTTATTGCAGTGTCCCCCAAGGGGGCAATGTTTTTGAGGGCGGTTGACTGTGAAGGGGAAGTGAAAGATGCAGTGTTCATTTCCAGGATTCTCATTGACTCCATAGAGATGGTGGGTAGTGAAAATGTTGTGCAAGTAATTACGGACAATGCAAAAGTTTGCAGGGCTGCAGGTGCTTTGGTAGAGGCTAGATATGAGCACATCTTTTGGACACCGTGCACCGTACACTCCCTCAATTTGGTGATGCAAGCAATTGGCACCCAAATAGAGTGGGTGAAAGAAATATACCAGGAGTCTGAGGAGATCCAGATGTTTGTGACAAACCACCATATGTCACAAGCAATTTTCAGAACTTTTTCAACATTGGAATTGTTGAAGGTAAATTTTAAAATTTAATTTATTTAGTTTCATTTATCATTTATGTCATGTTTTACATAATTGAATAAAATAATTTTTTGCATTATTTACATATTTTAAATGTGTTATTAACTTACTATTAACATGTTCTTAGGTTGCCGAGACCCGGTTTGCATCTCACACAATTGTTCTGAGACGACTTGTGAAGGTGAAAGATGCATTGAGTCAAATGGTTATTAGCAACCAATGGGGTATATGGAAGCAATCAAATTCAGAGAGGGCCCAAAAAGTCAAGGCATTGATCTTGAATGACGATTGGTGGGATCGTGTGAATTATGTATTGGAATTCACCGAACCTATCATGTCTATGCTTCGGTTTGCTGATACAGATGAACCATGCTTGGGGGATGTCTATGATAGCATGGACACAATGTTGGAAAAAATAAAAATAGAAATACAAAAAAAAGAGAATGATCCTGAAGACACCTTGTACAAAAGGGTGGAAGCAATTGTTCTTCATCGTTGGAACAAGATGACAACTCCATTGCACCTCCTTGCATATGCCCTATCTCCGAGGTACTATACCACTGAAGTACTTTCTATCCCAGGGAGAATACCGCCATATAGAGATTCTGAAGTTGCTAATGGGTATAAGACGGCATTTAGTAGAATGTTCAGTGATCCAGAAGTGCATGCAAGTGTCATGAGAGAATTTGGAATGTTTGTCATAGGAAAATCAAAAAATCATAATGCTTCTGTTGCTAGAGACCAATACAAAATGGATGGTCTTACATGGTGGTACCTCCATGGTCAAGATTATATGTACCTCCAACCTCTTGCAATCAAGATCCTCTCACAAGTAAGTTTTTTTTTTTTTTGCCACTTGTATTGTAAAATTTAACACTTAACATTCTTGAATTTATCTTGCATTTTTTATTTTATTTTTAATTTTGTTGGTTTTCTCTCCAGGTTGCAAGCTCTTCGCCGCTGAACGGAATTGGAGTACATACTCCTTTATCCACTCAGTGAAGCGTAACCGGTTGGCTGCAAAAAGAGCTGAAGACTTGTGTATATTCATTCCAATTTGTGTCTTCTGTCACGTAAGGATCCTCAATACAGGCAGGGGGCAGCGAGGCTTTGGGATGTAGCACCCGAGTCTACTGACTTGGATGCAACCATTCAGGATCTTGCTAGAGCCACTATGGATGATGTGGGTGATATTGATGACATATCACATGGTGTTGGATCCGCTTTGGGTTCAAATGATGATGATTTTGAAGTTGAAACCACTCAAAATCCAAGTCATGATGATTCTGACAATCCTTTTGATGATTGATGAGCACATGAACAATGAACATTGAATCATGTTTCAATGTTTCATGAACTACATTTTGTAATTCAGTAATTTTATTTGAATATTTTTCAACTATCAATTGGCATTTAATATTTATCTTTGGCATTTGGCATTGATCAATGATCAAGTATCATACTATGAAATGATTTAGTTTTACAATTCTCTATATTTCTCTTATTTTTTTGTATATATAATACATATATATAGATTTATAATATATTAAATTATTAGTATATATATATATATATATATACACACGTACCCATACGTACCCAAACCCCTAAAAATTTTTTGCCCGTACCCACGTACCGGGTTCTCGTACCCGAACCCGTCCCCGAACCCGAACCGGTAACTTAGATTCTTTGCCTTTCTGAAAGCATTTGAAGGTTATTTCCATTTTCCTTGCGTTAAGACATAGAAAAAGATGAGACAAACAACATAGACCAATGTGACAAATTTTGAAACATGACTCAGGCTTTGACAGAATTTCATGGGGTTTTAGCTTGAAATTTGTCATCATACAAAAATTTGTATGAGTCCAAACAATGTCCTGCCTTGCTGCAATAGTAACAAGCTTTCTTTCCATCCTTCTGTTTCTTTTTCTAGTCATTATCACCACCTTTGACTTGGTTGTCATCACCTTAATATTCCTTCTTGTTTCCATCATGGCTACCTTGTCAATTTTTCCTTGGATGCTAGTAAGTACCACAATTAACCTAAAATAATGCTTGCTTTTGGCTTAGTTATATGAGTATTAACTTTTAAGTCAAATCAAGGTGACCCAACTTCATTAACTCCTGTTTTGCAGTCAATATTGAACAAAACCCATTAAAAGTAACAAAGGTGCTATCTTTGATCATGGCCGTAGTGGAAAAGAAAGTGGCAAGAATCACATCATATGGCACTTTAGGCTTTCTAGAATGATCGCAACCACTTGATTGCCCTTCTTGAACTCGTCACTGTATTCTGTTCATGTAGAATATGCTTCCCTTTGGCTTGAAGTCCTTACTGCAATAAAAATTCAATCATTACAAAAAGATAATTCTCAATCCAATTTGATAAACTGTGACTCATCTGCCTTGCTGTACACTAGATGAACTCATATTTCCTTTTCAGTGTTCTTCCTTTGAAAAGGAAATGAAGCTCAGTTGCAAAATATTCCATGGTAGTTGCCTTTGTGTGATCCGATCTTCTTCTTTTTGTATGTATTCCTCTTCTTTATAGCTGGAGGAACAGTTTCATTTCCCTTAGGAAATGCTACATCTCTTTGCCCACCAAATTCATCTCCAATGCTGTCTTGCAAGTTTTATAATTCTGCTTCATCATCACAAGCACCCTTGGAATCAACCTTATACTATGGCTAAACCAATATCAAGATATATGCCTTTGAATTTAACATGATACAACATCACTGCGTATAGCATAGAAAAACCTTTTTGATGCTTCAAGTAGGAGATCAAAATGAGTTTGTATCCAAGGGTTTGCCTTTGGGAAGATCAAACCTTACATTTGCCTTGTGGTGGTCAAATGTCTCCATCTCATAAAACTTGCAAGAATCCTAGATCTCCCACTAAACAATTTCCTTTGCTCCACTAACTTGTCAATTCTCTCTTGTCTTGAGAAAACCAATTTCTACAAAATGCCAAAATGAGACCAAACATCTTGTGCTACTCTCATGCCCACTCAACAAGTAGTTAAAAGTAAAACAGACTCAGACATGTGGGGTCTTAATCACTGTCTCTTGTACCATCTGAGAATCAAGTGCAAAGTCCTATGATCAACAAAAAAAAATCCATACATGCAATAGTTCAACACAAGAACACCATAATATAGAGAGTGCCTTTTAGAGCACACTAACACATTAATACTCAATAGTAGAGAAAAAAAAGAATGTGATCCTTAATGGTTAACAGAAATTGGTGGAGGTGTAGCCCTCTCTTTCTGTACCTATTCTTAAGATGATGTGGGATATTCAAGACTTTATGGCTTGCATTACTAATAGGTTACCCAAGGGTGTACCAGAAGATTTATAACTCAACGGGCCTGTTAAGCTGGTTTTTATATACTCGGAACACCTGGCTCACTTTTTGAATATTTGCTAGAGATTATGGGCAATTTCTTTTGAATCCTGGTTCATGATGAATTAATTCTGCATTTTTTGTCCATCTAGAGGATTTATTTCATTGTCTTCAGTTTCTGGTCAACTGCATGTGCCATCGTTATCAATTTTGGTTCATGGAAATTTTTTTTTTTCATGTAATTAGTATGAAGGAACTCTTTTTCTTTACTGTACATGTTTTACTTGAGTGCAATTCCTATATTTACCTGATATTTTCCTCCAACAATCATTTAGAAATATGAATTTCATTTTTAGTTTAGAATACATTTTTCTCATTTATTGGCTGTGCAGCTCCTATGTTTATTTGATATTTTCATCCTTCAATCATTTAGAAATGTGAATTTCATTGGTAGTTGGGAACACAGTTTTCTCATTTATAGTGGGTTCCCTTTTGAGAATTGAACTTCTTAGATCCAGTGTATTTGTCTTGGGCAGTCATCCTAAGAGTTTGAAAGGAGCTGTGGAATTTATTACCATTCTTGAAGATAAGCTCTCATCTTTAGATATAGAATAGGTCAAAATGCTAAGCCATACTTTCCAGACTACAATTTTTTTTTGGATCTGCTGCTTCTACATGGACTTAACAAGACTGAAACTTGGGCGGGCAGGTTGTAATCTTTCAGATATGATAGTGCTTTTGAATATTATAATAGTAGTAACTAGCACTCCGTCTTCTTTTTCTGCAGGGTAGGCAAGTACTAGCTTTTTCTGTCTCTCTTAATCTAATGTTTTTAACAGTGGAATTATTATATTAGGGGTTTCATGAAATATCAATTGAATTTATTATTCACTATCCTTTTTTTCAGGCATAAATGTATTGTTGTGTTTTGATATTTTTGTATGACAATAATGGAATGGTATTTGTCATTAAATTTTTCCTGCAAGCATCGCTCTGCAGATTTTGATGTCAATTGCTGAACATCACAGTGCAATAGTTCCGTGGCAATTTGTTGCTGAGAAGACAGGAGCTGTTTTAAAATTTGTGAATTTAAGTCAAGAGGAAGTCCCAGATCTAGAACAATTAAAGCAGCTCATATGCAAGAAGACAAAACTTGTGGTCATACATCAAGTGTCTAATACTCTTGGTAAGCATTAAGTAATAAGTTATAATAGTATTTGATTTAGAGAGAAAGAATCAGCTTGCCTCTATAAATTGCTCTTCTAGAATTTTTGTATTTCTATCTGATAGAATTAAAGCTTGAATTTTCTTATTATGTTGACAATTTGTAGACTTGATTAAACTTCAGTTTTTTGTGAAAATATCTAAATCTTCTCACAAACAGTTACGTGCACAGTTAAATCTTTGTAGCTGGAGAAATTAGAAAAACATGCAATCTCTTACATAGAGGTGTATTGTAGACCATGTTAGTTAGTGGGAGATATTGGTTGGATTCCTTTTGTTGTGTCCCACGATTTTAACATATTATTGGTAACACTTTAAACATACAAACACAGGGCTCAACAAAACGTGTTCTTATTATTTATGATATAAGGTGTATAAAGTTTAAACATACTGTTGGAAAGATTGTCATTGATGTCAAGTTAAAGTTGAGAAGGAAGATGGTTTAGTTTGTCATTGATGTCAAAGGTATAAAGACAATGTTTGTCATTGATGTCATAAGAAGACTACCATCACAATTGCAATCAAAGAAGTCATTGACTTAGAAGGTGTATGAGTGTTGTTGGTTTGATTATCATAAATGCCCAAGGAAAGTGATACTAAAGACAGCAATTATACAACATCATTATGTTAAGTTTTACATATATAATGAACAGTGGAAGTATAAGAGATCAGTTTTGAGCATGATGTATATATGAGAGCAGAGATAAGATAAGAAAGCAGCAAGTTCAGTTGGTATAGAGAAACAGGTGGAACCATGTCTGAAATTCGAGGAAAAGCTACAGATGATGACTATACATGCCGTTTATTGTTTGGTCATCCTTCCAGAGATACCAAATGTACAGAAGCTTGTTCTTCCAGGGAAGGCAGTAGAGGGAGAGATATTGACAGCTGTTGATGTCATCCCAAAAGGCGAGTCACAGCAAAGAAGACGTGTTTTTCTAAAGAGGATGATGCCAGCACAGCATTTTGTATCAAGGCCATTCGTATCTGGAGGGCGTTTTAAATCAAGAAAAATCATGGCTTGGGTGAGAGTATTCAAATACTCTTCAATAAGTCATATCTGCATAAGACAAGAGGGTGGATATTATGAAGACAAATTCGATTCAAGGAAAGAATCGATTGAGCTGCTGAATAAGACAAGAACAAGTAAAAGTGGCAGAAGAGTTGCTTTAGAATATATGCTATTTATCAGACTTGAGTTTTGAAGTCTACTGCCACCTTGAAGACAACCTCATAACATGGCGATAGAGATAAAAGCAAGAAGAGATTAGGAAATAGCGGCCAGACAATGAGAAATCCAGTGAACACCCTCTAGGCAAATCGGCGATGTTTCAAGGGATAATGTTAATAAAAATTAATTATCCCTTGAGCGACTAAGGGAAACAATAATTAGTTAAGATAATTAACAGTCATGTCTTTTGATGAATGCATCCCATGAAGAGGTACGACTCTCTGCTTATTGTGGGTATAAGAAGGGGTATTTCAATAGCAAAAGTGTGGAATTTATTGAATATGATCCGTGTTAATAAAGGGAATTTGAGCAGATTAAGAAGCATCGAATGAAGATTTTTCTGAATGAAGAGTTTTGATGTGTAGACGTGGAAGTTAAAGAAGATCCTTGTGTGTGGATGGAAGAGTAAAATCAGAACAGTGAGTGGTGAGTAAAAATACATATTATCTGAAGAATGTACAGTGTTGGAGTGTGGAAGAAAAGGATATATCATCAAAATATATTGAAGTATGGAGTGAAAATGAATATAATCTAAAGATCATTGTAAGAAGAATCAAAGAATGGAATTTATTTGAATATGATCTTTGATTAAGTGAAAAATGAATATCATTTGAGAGTGTGTATGTAAGAAATATAAGAAAAGATCTAAGGGCAGATTTTAATGAAGAATATTTCAGACTCATTCTGAAATATACATGCAGTCCATGAGTGAAGAGTATAAGGCAGATCTATAAGAGTTTATGAAAAATTATAAAGAGGAGTAACTGTGGTTTAAAGAGCATCTTGAAGAGGTCAGATTTATGAAGACACTATGAGCACATTTGTGAAGACTGCATGACGCAGACTTGATAAGGGAGTTTAAAGTGATACCTATATTTGATGAATACAAACTTTAAAAAGAAGATGCAGATTTGAAAGAAGTATAAGCAGATCTGAAAAGATTACATATGGAAGTAATTGTATCAATTTATTAAAGCAGCATTGTATGAAGAATTTAAAAGAAAATATATGAAGATATCTGGAGATCAGTCAAGGAAGATAATTTCAAGAGGAAGAGTGGTATTGAAGAGGAGATCTTAATTGTCCATCATCCGTTGAAGAAGCAACATTGAAGGTGGAACATTATTCTTTAAGAAATTATCTTTGCTGAGGTGGTGCTTGGCAAGTGGGGGTTGGAGCCTCTAGTAGGTTGGTGCCTACGAACATTAGGGGTTGGTGCTCCTTGTAGGTTGGTGCCTACTAAACTACAAAATTGGTGATACAAGTAGGTTGGTGCCTACATTCTTTGTAAAAGCTTATATAATTCATAAAGTACATTATTTGTACCGTGGTTTTATTCTGCAAGGGTTTCCACGTAAAATATTGGTGTCAACTTGTTCATGTTGTGATATTCTTGCATAGTTGATTTTGTGTTAGAATTTGAAGTTGATAAAAGTTGAGAGGGCAAAAGTTTGTTGATATACTGATTCACCCCCCCCTCTCAGTATATCTTTGTGCTCTTCACATACAACTTACGGTACCTTATCAACCACTTATGGTATTTATGCAATATCACAAGATATTGTTATATTTACTAGTTTGCCAACTCACAAAAAATGGACTTATTTTCATGATCTCCCTTTGGTCTACCAAAGATGGTCTATAATTAGCACAAGTATTCCATAGCTATTTCACCAACCCAAATTCTTATTTGGTTCCTCATAAATACTTAGTTGATTGTATGAATGTTTTTTACTTTTGACTTTGTGTAAGAAACAATAAATTTGCAGGGGTACACGGGGACGTGTCCCCTGAGGTTTTGGCCCCCATTCTCGTCCTGGGGACGTTCTGGGAACGTGGGACACCTTGGGGATGTTTCCTAGGCATTCCCAATTTTTTTTTTTGCAAGGGACGTCTCGGGGTCGACATGGGGACAGCCGGCCGTCCTCGGGACAATAGGGGGGCGTCCAGGCATCCCCCTTGTTAGTATTGTAGCGGTGGGAGATATTTTCCCTTAAATATATTCAACTCAAGGCAGGTCGGCCTTTGTCTTATAAATTAAATTTGTACTCTTCTAGGTTGGCCCTAGAAAGGAAGATCAACTAGCTTGTATATATAGGAGAAGGTGTCTCCTCATTTTATCATCATTCAATCCATTCCAATTCAAATATATTCAGCAGCAGGTTCGCCCTTCAAGAGCAGCAGATTCGACTTCAGGAGAAGAGTTAAATATTTTGTGTATTCAAGAAATTGCACCATATATAAGTACAGATCCATTGTATTGTATTTGGCCTTTCTAGGGCCTGATATTTTCCTGATTTATAAGAGAATCTCTTGCTGGCTTTTTCTCCCTCGAGTAGGAGGGTTTTCCTAGGGTAAAATATTGTGTTCATTGTTCTACGTGTTGTGTTTTTCTGCTTATTGCATTTCTGATCCTAAAACTAACACCCCGACTGTCCCCTAATTTACAGCATGTTTTGGCAATAAAAAAGCAGTCCAAAATTTTAAATGTTCATTTTTTTATTCTTTCTAAGTGGACCCCACACCCTCCCAACCCTAAAATGAAACATAAAACTTGCTTTCAAACTCATTGTGGCAGTGACTCAGACTTAGAGTCTGATTTTGATGCAATGTTGGCAGATGCCGATTAGAGGCAGCCATCATACTTTCTATTACTATGTTTTTGACATTTGTGACTTTGTCATTTTGACATTTGTAGTGCAAACTTGTAGCCTTTGGGCATTTTATTTTTTAAAATTTTATATCATATGCACATTGACTGTTTGACATGAATTATGGAATCAATTAAGTAGCTGTAGTATTAATTTGTTCTACTCTCATCACTCATGTGACTATTGTTGTGTTTTACTAAGTACTTTTGATTCTATAATGTATATGTCAATATGATTACATTTGCAACTTTATCAATGTTCATTGTTATCATTATTCATATGAATATCTGAAATTTTAAATTTCCTTATATGTATATATATATATAGCCGTCCCTTGCCGTCCCCAAAAATCCCCTAAAAAAATCTCATCCCTGAAACGCGCCCTTCTATATATAGCCATCCCTTTCTATCCCCAAAAATCCCCTAAAAAAATCTTGTCCCTAAAACGCGCCCCCTTGTCCCAGAAACTCGGTGGAACATAGTAAATTTGTGAATAGAAATGAGTTGTTCAAGTGGAGTAAATGGAAGAGATTACTACATGCATGAATTACAATAAAAATGAAGTAAAATACTATGAAAATAGAGCTCCACACAAGAAGTTAGCCTACAGAATCCAACATGGGAGGAAAGGCCAGAAGAGAGGACAGGCCTTATCTTTCCGCTATCTCCTTGTAATATTACAATATCACTTCCTTCACAAGGCCTTTAAGGATACATACACCATTTTTACTTATGGACCTATGGTATTCTACATTTGCAATTGCTCTACAATTTGTTCTAAATGCACACTCCCAAATACATGACTGCCTAAGAATCTCTAAAACTCTTGATGAAAGGTTGTATGAATTCAATTACAATGACCCTCTCAATGATATATTGTAATGCCCTAAGCTTCACACCCATGACATTAGCCAAGTGAATAGTATTTTTTGAAAGAACAACACAAGAACAACTCCAACATTTAAGATACAATATTGACATGTTGCACTACATGCTAACGCTCACACAAACTGTCATGTCAAGAACAACACACAGGACATTGACAACATTAGATGACATCAACATTGTTCCAAGCAAGGTGGCACAAGTGGAAGACTTTACTAATCATGTGACAAAGTCACCATGATGATCATATGAGAGGATGGAACTTCATCTACTACGATGATCAAACACAAGTTCACAATCTTGTTCTCTCATGAACACATGGAATAGGATGAGGGTAACAACTGCCTCCAATCCATTTCACAACAACTCAAATGACACTTGTAATGTCCCCATTCTCCGAGTAATGGAAAATATTGATATTTAGCTTATTTTATTCCCATAAGCTAAATAATGGAGCTATAAGGGAATAATATTAAATTAATTATTTATAAAATTATCTAAATAAATTAAATCATAAAGGTAACTTTATTTTACTTAATTTAATTAAAGTGACTTAAATAAAAGAATAAAATATTATAAAGTCACTTTATTAAATAAAGTATCTTCTAGAAGCTGGGGTTAGTTACAAGTTGACTTCTTCTAGAAGATTCAATTGAGTCTTTAAAAGGAGTTGAGTGCAAGGCATTTGGGCATATTGTGGATTTGAAAAACTTGATTTTTCTCTAACTTCAGCTGAGTATTCAGTTGCAGCCAACTCTGAGGATGAAAACCCTTGGAGATTTGTAGGTTGGGCAAATACCCAACACCACTTGACAGGTGAATTCATTCAGGATTCATCATTGGGCATATATGCAGGTTTTACTACTTATTTGGAGCTTCAACTAGCTAGGATTTGGAGATTTATTTGAGGTTGAGGATTGAAGTTTTAGATTGGAGCTTATTGAATCATATTTTTCATGAGATTTGGGACGGCTAGGGTTTGTATACGCTGGAGCAGAATTTCATCAAGCTGGCCGCTAGGGTTTGAGACCCATTTTGGAGGTGATTTTGCAGATTTAGGGTTTCAAAAAATTTATTTAATATCCTAAGCTGGGTGACCTGATTGGGAGAACTGTTTGGCAACATTTGAAGGTGGTTTCAAAATTTTTGGAGCTGCCTCTGATTTTATATGAATTTTCCTCTATTTTGGGTGACTAGGGTTTTGGAGAAAATTGCAAATTTAAGTTTTAGATTTCAGTACTTTTATTTCAGATTGTTGGAGCTAGGGTTTGGAGGCTACAGTTGGTATCTTTTGGACCTATTTGCAGATTAGGGTTTCTAGGGTTTCATATTTGCCTTAGCCGATTTGCATTGGAGAGGTTTTGGACATTGCTAAGGCATCATTTTGGAGCTTCATTTCCAGATTTGCATTGGAGGAGTTGCTGGTCTGAAAATACTCAGAAAATTAGTCCATTTCCAGCCATTGTCTTCTTTACATCATGGCTCCCATTGTCCAATATTTCTTCATTGTAACCGAGTATGTTTGCCTTGTTAATAAACTTCTATTTGGTGTGAAAATCAGACTTAAATACCTTGCTGTTGTACTCAGATCAGAATTTTGTTAAGTCTGATATACTTTGCTTTCAAGGAGAAATAAGAAGTTTTTTATGTTCTCTCTTGTTGTATTTCAATATATATTTGTATGGTGTTATTTTATGTCATTGCTCATCAAAACATAAAGCATAAATAGCAAATAGATATCCAAAACCAGCAGCATATTCAGAAAATTAGATTGCATGCAAAGTGTTTGACAAAATGTCAAACAACACAAACTGAAAAATTCAGGGCAGAATAGGCAAGGGTTCTTACAACACCCATACACAAGTGGGAAACCTAGACAAGAGGTTACTCAACTAGGAGCCAGGAGGTATAAATCTTCAACCAATTGGAGCAATAACTGATCGATTTTGTTCAAAGGCATGCTTCGCAGTGCACAAGTGGGAACATGTTCCAGATTACAACACTTGCTAACAAAGTGTGACATAGAAAGACTCAAAAGGCCAAGGGGAACAACTTTTGTTTAGGAAGTTGTTGGCGTTTCAATTCGCACCTCTAGAGTGCATATTGGAAACGGGCAGCTATGCACAGTTAGACTGCTCTTCAAATTAGGAGGGGAAGCTCCCTCTTTTGCTGATAATGCCAAAAAGAAATACTAAACTAAATTCCGATCTTTTTATCTCAGCTGAGAGCACAAGGTTATAAAACTCTTTGCGTGGTTTTTGAGGTTTTCTCTGGTTTCGTAACTTCAACTACTACTAGGCCTAAACTAATGACGCTTCTATCTTCTCGAGTAAATTTAGAGCAAGAGAATTTAGAAGTAAATAGGGAATGGTTGGTTTAACACAAAACTTAGATAAATTGGCTTCCAAAACACATCTGAAGACTCATTGTACTTTCCGATGCAAGCTGAAATAAAGTTCATGAAAGCATAACATAAAACAATAAACTCGCTTTCAAAATACCCTCAAAGACTCATTGTACTTTTGAGGTGTAGGCTGAAATAAAGATTATAAAACAATATCACTTGAAAGATTTTGAGACCTCGGATCAAAGCAAGGTATGCATAAGATTTATTTCCTCAAAGATTTTCAACAACAATTACACATTTGGGACAACAAATTGTAGCAAGAAGACAAACCTACAATAAGCGATCAACCAAATTATAATGAACAAAGTTTGAACATATGCTGAACAACAAAGTAGCAGGCAACAAAGGCTCAGCGTTTTGTTATCACAAGCACGGTTAAAGAAAATAATGAGCAAGGCTACTCTTATTTATACACAAACATAGGAGTAAGGAACCTTAAAGTCTCTTTGTATTAACAAATGGTCTTGCCAATTTGCAAGATTTATTCCTATGTCTAAAAAAAGATAACCTAACAGTTAACTGGAATGACAACATCAGTTAACTGATCTAAAACTAAAGAAAGCTCCAACTGTACAATAGGTGTCTCCAAAGATGGTCATGCATGAAAAGAGGACAGCCAATTAACTTGGAAAAGGCGTCAAATTAACTGCTGTTTTAAATTCTTTGGAAAAGGTTTACATGCCTCAATTGGCAGTTCACTGGTCGCTAACTCGATCAATCATATCTTCCAAGAAGTTGTTAACTGCCTCTTCATCTGGAGTACTGATACTCTTCTGAATGATGTGATGTCTAAGCAACATCTCTCCACCATCCGCAATCTGATTTTGAAATTCACTTCTCCTTTCAGCTGCTTCATCAAATCTTGTTGACATTGCCACAACTTGACTTAACTTGCAGTCAATAGGATCACCATTGAAACTTCTACGGATGAGGTCCTGAAATTCCGTTTGTAGTTTGCTGAGCTCAATGTAATCACCATCTTCACATTGATACTGGCAAGGGACTTGTGACATGAACATTCTTACGAACTTGAGAGCACTTGCCACCTTCTGTCTACATTCAATCATTTCTACAATGACTGCTTCGTAGGTTTTTACTTTGAAGATTTGTTGTTCTCTCCAAGTAAAAAGCTTCTGCTTGTCTTCTTCTGTAGTGTCTGAATCATACGCCATCCTCAAGTGAGAAATGATGATCTCATCCCTTGGCTTCCTTTCCACTATGCTCTGCTCCGACTCTTGAATTCCTGAGCGAAGGTCGTGGGCGTTGTACCTCATTTAGTACATCTCTGCAAGTATGAATTTTCCCTTGGTGACGAACTCCTCTACCCAGTTTCTTAGGTGTTTACCATAAATGACCAACTGACTTAGCTGATTTGTTTTGCAGATGATTCCAACATCTGTGGAAGCAAAGTGGTGACGTGTGAAGTATCGGGAAGTAAGTTGGAGATGTACTGCTGCAATTGTTCATTTTCAGCCTTGAGGGCCACCTTGTCTTCTCCATCTTTGATCACTCTCTGGTTCAAGTTAATTGCTGCAACCTCAAAGAGATTTACATCAGCTTGTTGTATACTTCTACCAAGGTTGTCTTTGACCAATGTGAAGTCATCGGCCTCAACCTCATTGGCATTCTTGCCAATTGGTGGCGTTGCAATCTCAATGACAACTTCATTGTTAATATTCTTTTCTACATGAACTTGCTTTTTGAGTTTCTTGTCTGATGTGTCTTGGTAGACATTATCAAACTCTGCAAAGTTCAACTGGTAAGACGACTTTCTCCTCTTCCTACCCAGGAGGTTCTCAAGCCAAGACGAAGAGTCTCGACTAACTTCACTGGGAGGATTAGTTGTAATCTCATCAACTCCTGATGAATGTGTTGGTGTTGAGATGTCATGAATTGGTGAATCAAGCTCCAAGTCAATGTGAATTGGAGATGGTTGCGATGATGATAGAAGAATAGAAGGTTCTACTTCGACATATGGCATGGATTCAACTATATCCTCGGCTGCTTCTACTTGTTCTTGCTGATTTACATCAAGAGACTGTATCTTTTCCTTCAAATTCATTGACATCCTGCAGTTCTTTGTACCCTCTAGAGGATGAAGCATCGCTTTCACTTTGGGTTTCCATATGGAAGTAGAAGGTAGTGTGGTGTGAACCAATGGCGGTTCTGTTAGTGGAGTGACTACCCTTCGTGTCCTCTTGCTATCCAAGAATAGCCTGCTGTTCTTTACAACCCGACTTGTCCTTTCCTCAATGGAGGTGCACTCTTTAGCGTACCAATCAATGGGTCGAAGTGGCTGCTGGTCAATATGATATCTGAAATATGTCGGAAGTATGAGCTCTCCATCATCATCCGATAAACCGTCTAGATCCTCTAATAAGAAATCAACGATTTGAGGAATAGTAAATCTATTGTAAGTACGCCTATGCACTTTGAACTCATCTTCACAACTAAACCAAAAATCCTCTATTGTAAGTTTATGTGAAGAATTTCTACCAAGGCGAGCTGCCAAGAGACCCCAAGGGTCATATGAACGCTTTTCTATGAGAAACTTCAGATTAAGCTTTGTCATTTCATTGCTCATTGGTTTAGCGTCAGCTGTTGATTTGCATTTGTATATACCCATCTCAAAAGGAAAACTGGCAACAGACTTGCGTTTGTTATGCATAAAAGTGTGGACTTCATGTAACTGCCTTAGGAACTCCATGAATACTACCTTATCCGATGGATATCGAGGTAGCATGGTTGGGTTAGCTGAGAAACCATATACGTGTATGTAGGAAAATGTGGGGAATTGGATGAACCAATTGGCCCAATCTGCCATTGCCAATCTGGCATCTGATGAAAAACATATATGCAACTCATTGTCCAAGTTTCTCACTGTGTGCATCAGGAAAAGGTCATTTACCCGCTTGAAGTGTCGTTATGACTGTGAAATTTCTTACTGCGGGAAGTGCTCATGAACCTGTTGAACCCCTAGAGTTCCAACGGTATTCAGTCCTCTAAACTTGCCTTGAAAGGCTATAAGATATACGAGGTATGAAACCATATGGAATTTGTGGGCCTTGAAGAACCTTGTGATCTGCTGGTGAAGAGTGTCACTGATCAAAACCGGCCAATCGTAGTGTTCTCTGTTGCTAACAATCTGAGATATGATATAGAACATCCACGACTGAAACTTATGTGACTCTGCTTGACCCGTGACACTGTTGAGCAAAGTAAATAGGACTGGAAATTCATCTCTGAACTCTCCATGTCCAACGTTCCTTGGCAAATTGTTTCATTTTTCTTTTAGCCACCTCTATGCCATCCTTTTCGGGTATTGCTCCTTTTGTGCATTCCACGTCTTCTCACATTCTTCTGTTGATACAATAAGGTTATCTGGACATGGTGGAATAGCAAAGCATCTCTCAATGTCTTCTGGCTTGAGGCTGCAAACAACATGCCCATCCACTGATTGGATTTCTCGCGAAGTAGGGTTGTAATGCTTGACACAAGCCATTACAAACTCAATGTCTTGTGTTGAGATGGGAAAAGAAGCTGCCGCCAATAACCCAGATTGTTCAAGATTTTGGATTGTGATGCAGTCTATGCCCGTCAAAGCGCTCAAATCAACTACTGGGTGTACTTGACGCAAGTCGGTGTCAGATGTCTTCAAGAAATCGTGAAGCAAGACCAATTTGGTCTTGAATTTGATTGAAGAGAATTGCATATTGAAATTCTGGAAGAATGACTATGCACATGACTATGTTTGAACAACTTTTTTACAGAGGCTAAAAATAGCTTCGTTGAGAGGCAGTTTTTTTCGAAAAATTCTGAGATATGGGTTTTGTTGAGAATGTCTTTCTGAGTAGACCCAGATCGTCCGTTTTTTGAAAAAATGACTTTTTTTATGAACATACACGAATCCCTCAGAGGTAGAAGCTGTGAAGCAATTTTTTTCTCAGAAAAATGTAAGATATGGGTTTTGTAGGAACTTGTATGCTGAATAGACCCAGATCGTCCGTTTTTCAAAAAACTGACTTTTTCATGAACATGCAAGAACGCCTCAAAGGTAGAAGCTGCGAAGCAATTTTTTACCAGAAAAATGTGAGATATGGGTTTTGTAGGCGTCTGTATGTTGAATAGATCCAGATCAATTGTTTTTTGAAAAGATGATTTTTTCAGAAACCTTAAAAAATGGAAGCAACGAGGCAATTTTTTCAGAAAAATTTGGGACGTGGGTTTTGTGGCCAATCTTGTGTGAATGAACCCAAAATGTCAGATTTGTGAAAAAACTGATTTTTCTTGAACATGCAAGAAGCCTTAGGTGTGGAAGCTGTGGAAATTTTTTCCAATCTTGGAGAAGATTGAAAAAGAAGAAAACCCAGATCGATAGAAATTGAAAAATATGAACTTCTGTTCTGAAAACTGATCCCTTGGAGATATGGATTCTAAAAAGTTGTTCTTCTATGCAACCCGAACTCGAAGAAATATGCAAATGACCTTTGTTTGATCCTCCAAATGCTGTTGAAGAGAAAATTCTGTGTTTTTTCTTGAAGTCAACCTACAAAATAACAAAGAATAGATGCCTAGATGCTTGTTAAATAACGTTTGGAGGTGGAACCATCAGTTAACTCATGAAAACCCTAATTTTAGGAGTCATCTCGCGAAATTAGGTGTTAACTTGAAGAATCCCCAAAAATTTGGGCGGCCAAGGCATGAGAAAGTCTTCAAAAATTTGTAACTCAAGTTGACTTGGGTGCCACCTTGAGATAAGGCGTCCAAGTTTGCAGAGTTAGAAAATTTTCGAAGATTTTAAAATTTTGCTTGTTTTCCGGTGACTGGTACCCCCTGTTTGAGCATTGTTTCCTACCAATCTATGAGCAATTGAGATTGAAGGTGAATTGATCCAGAAAGCCTGATCAAGTTTGAAGAGATTGTTACCTCACACTAGCCTCTGAACTCGCATCTGACTGCTTTTTAATCTGGGCGCCTTCTTGTGACAAAGTGCTTTGCATCACTAGAGTTGGAAATTTTTTCATATTTTCATCTTTTTTCTTGATAAACTGCCTCCGTTTGATCTTCGATTGCCGGTGTTTGACAGGTCTTCTGAGCTGGCAGATGGATTCACTGCGGAGCGTGAGCGAAACTAAGAAGGATCTCTTGGAGGCTACAAATCCAAAAAAGTGGTTTTGATGGCTTTAATTCTTGGGTGCCCTTGGCTAGTAGGGGCGCTTTTGTGCTCTATACTTAACCATTTTTAGATGATTTTCAACTTCTCCAATTTGCCTCCTGTGCTTCGATTTGCAATTGTTAGCGATGGATGGATCTTGTGATCAGGCTGAGATATTCAATGGAAAGCCCGAAGAATTCTGGAAAGGATGATTGGTTTTGCAAACTCTGAAAACTGTTTTAGTAGGCTCAAATTTCTAGGCGTTCTTGGCCTGTAGGGTTGCTTTTGTGTGTAGAAGGTATAGTTTCCATTTTGCAGTTCTTGACAAAAACACTTCAATTTGATCTTCATTCTCAGATGTTTGACTGCTCCGATGAACTTGTTGATAGACTCATCGTGAAGCCTAACAAAATCTGAGGACTTGATGGAGGTTGTGAAACCTGAAAGCTGAATTTGATGCCTCAAAATTCTGGGTGCTCTTGGCTTGTAGGGGTGCTTTTCTACCTTGTACTTAGCTATTTTCTGAGTTTTTTGACTTGCTTTGACTTTTAGCATTTTCCGCTTAATCCTTGTTTGCGAGCGTTTGACAGATCCCGTGAACTGGTTGCTGGATTCATTGGAAAGCGAGTAGAATTTTGAAGAAGACCGCCAAAATTGCAAATCCTAATGACTGCATTTGGACCCTTGAATTCATGGGCACCCCTGGCTTGCAGGGGTGCTTTTGGCTCAAGTGGTAGAATTTTTTTGAAGACTTTCACTCTCTTCGGGCTTTTGTGTTCACCGTGTCGTCAACTGCGTTGATCATCGTTGCTGTTGACGCGAACTCGTTGATTGCGTTGCGTGTGTGACAAACAGAAACTGAAAAATATTTGAAGGCATTGGAGCTTAGACAACCTCTTTGAGGTAAGGCGTCCATCTCCAGACTTGTTTATTTTTTTAACAATTTTCAACTTTTCAAATTCCCCTCCGTTGTTCACCATTTTTCGAGCATCTTTCGCCCTAGATTCTTCTATGCAGTGTTTGAAGCTTAGATTTTGACACCTGGTATTTGGCCATCCTCCATTGATGACCTTGGAGGTCCTAACTTTTCTCCTGAAAAAGTGAAATGGACCCACCAGAGAAAAATTGACTTTTTGACGATTTTGACTAGACCAGTGTGATCGTGACGAAAGATTAACCAATCAAAATCATTTTGAGCCATTTCTGGAAAGATCCTATTATTAGGGTTTTTCTAAAAATAGGGGCCTGAAACCCTAATTTCAAAATTTTCAAAATTTTGCGAGCATCCTCTTGACAATAAACCTAGAAAAACCCTATGATTTGTTTGTTCAAAAAGTTCTAAAAATAGGAAATTGCTTTTTTTTTAGACATTTTAACGTTTTTTGACTTTTGACGAGAACTTTACAAGATTTTGACTATTTTTATCAAAATGCCTTAATGAAGCAAAATTTTTAATTTTGCGTACAACATAAGTTTAGTCAGAAAATGCCAAGAAAAGCTTATTGTCCAAGGGTTCACAGTTGTGTGAGCAAACAGGGGGACTACAACGTTCGAGAGGACCATGGTGCCCAAGGACATTGGTACTTAGAGAGGACACTAGCACTTCCCTCTAGAGTCCACTTTTGGTGCAAGATTCCAATTGTAGTGTTGGAGTCCAACACTTGTGTTGAAATCCAAATATGGAATTGGAGTTTAGTTCTAGTGTTGTGGTTTTTTTGATGTTGTAGTCTTGAGTAGAGACTAAACAAAAGACTTTTTCTAGGTCTCATGCTTAGAGGAAAAACCTTGGACACACACACACTCAAATATACTAAGAATATACCCTAGAAACACCTATCACCCACATAAGATTCCAACAAGAGATTTCACCTGTCTTTTTAAAACCTAGAGCATACAAAAGAGACACTTCCCAAAATGTAGGGAGGTCTACAAGGGACTCTAAAATGAATCTAGGGACATGAGAGAGGAAAATAAATTCTTATAACACATCCATTCACTCTTCCTTCACAAGGAGGAGCCAAAACAACTAGACAACACCACCCTACGATGGGTTTGCAACCACAAAACACAAAGGATAGGGAAAAAATCTAACATCCCAATGATACCTGTTGGTGTTTCAATTAGCACCTCTGGAGTGCTTATTGGAAATGGATAGCTATGCACAGTATTAACTGCTCTTCAAATTAGGAGGGGAAGCTCCCTCTTTTGCTGATGGTTGTGTAAAAAGTAAAGTGAACCAAATTCCTATCTTTTTTACTCAGCGACAGAGCACAATGTTATAAAATGCAATGCGTTGCAATAAGGTTTTCTCTGGTTTCTACAAATCTTAACTACAACTAAGCTAAAACTAAAACTATCCTATCTCCTCAAGTATTTCAGAGCGAGAGGATCTAGGAGCAATTGGGAATGGTTTGATCACTTAGACAAACTGTCTCTTAGAATGCATCCAAAGGCTCAATGCTCTTTTAGATTTACGCTGAAATAAAGTTTATGCAAGTAATCATCAAACGGTAAGCTAAATCTCAGGATTCCCAAGGAGGTGAGGTGCTCTTTTTGAGGTGTAGGCTGAAATATAGATTACTAGAAATAACATTAAATGATAATCGTAATCTCTAAATTCCCTTGGAGGTGAGGTGCTCTTTCCGAGGTGTAGATTGAAAGATTATTGAAACAACAAATATGAAAGATCTTGAGAATTTTGGATCAAAGGCACGTGGCTCTCTTGGTTTATTATCTCAACTTCAATCAAAGATTACACTTTTGGGACAGCAAATTGCATGAAAGAGGACAATCACACAACATGCAATCAACCAAATACACTTAACAAATATTGAACACACCTACATGAACAACAAGAACACAAGCAAACAACCCAGTGTTTTGCTATAACAAGTACGATTCAAGAACATATACTAAGTGAACAAAAATGCAGGCTATTTGACATCAACGTTTTGCTACCGTGAAGTAAAGTTAAAAAATAATGAGCAAAGGTTGCTCTTATTTATAGAAGCTCAAAGGAGTAGGGAACCCTAAAATCTCCTTGAGTTAACATTCAGTTCTCTCCAATCAGCAAGATTTATTTCTATGTCTAAAAGTAGGTAATCTAACAGTTAATTGGAAAGACTACTTCAGTTAACTGATTCTAAACTAAAGAGAACTCCAATGTACAAAGGTGTCTCCAAAAATAGACATGCATAAAATGTGGGACAACGTGTTAACTTGGAAAAGGCATCAAGTTAACTGTTGTGTCTTAAATGCTATCTTTGGAGAGGTAGGACGTCCTAACTGACAGTTTACACCTCATCAATTTGAGTAATCAGCTCCTCTAACTAGTTGTTGACTGTCTCTGCATCTGGACAACTGATACTTCTCAAGATGATGTCGTGTCTTCGAAGCATCTCCTCGCCACTTGTAATTTGATCCTGAAAATGGTGTCCCTTTTCAGTTGCATCATCAAGCTTCGCTGACATGGCTGCAATCTGATTCAACCCGCAGTCATCGCTGAAAATACTATGGATGAGGTTTTGGAATTTCATCTGCACTTCATCATCCGCAATCTACTGACCGTCCTCATGTTGATATTGGCAAGGGACTTGTGAAACGAAAGTTCTCGCGAACTTGATAGCACTTGTCACCTTTTGTCTACCCTCAGTCAACTTTGCAGAGATTACCTTGTAGGTTTTTACCTTGAAGAGTTGTTCTCTCCAAGTAAAAAGTTTTTGTTTATGCTCTTCTGTGGTGACTGAAACATAGGCCATCCTCCAATGAGAACGGGAGTGTGGAAGGTAGTGTGGTAGTAACCGGTGGCGGCTGTATAATTGGAGTAACTACCTTCTGCATTTTTTTTGCTATCCATTGAACAGTGATGCCATTTATGCCTTCCAAGGTGTCCAAATTGACTACGGGCTTCACTTGATGGACGTCTGTGTTGAGCGTCTTCAAAAAGTCGTGAAGTAGGACCATTTTGGTCTTGATTTCAACTTGAGAGTACTGCATTCTGAAAAACTCGATTGTTGATTGTAAACATGGATATGTTCAGGCAACTTTTCTAGTGAGGCTAAAAATAGCTTCTCGAGGGGCAATTTTTTCAAACATTTCTGAGACTTGGGTTTTGTTAAGAATGAATTTCTAACCAGACCCAGAACGCCAGAAATTCAAAAAAGTGACTTTTCCTTTGACATGCAACAACCCTTCAGGGTAGAAGCTGCAAGGGGCAGCGGGGCTTATTTTTCCTGAAAAATTCTGGCACATGGGTATTTTAGGCGCCTTTGTGCTAAGCAAACCCAGTTTGTCATTTTCTGTAAAAGATGACTTTTTATATAAACCCTAAAAATAGGGGGTAGTGGGGCAATTTTCTCGGAAAATTTTGGCACGTGGGTTTTGTTGCCAATGTTGTGCTGAATGAACCCAGATGACCAGTTCTGTGGAAAAATGAAGTTTACCCGTGCATGCAAGAAAACCTAAGACAAGAATAGAAGAAATGTGAGGGGGAGAAGCTAGAAGTTATAAATTGCTGCCATTCAATCTTCAATAAAATGATGCCTGGAGATGTAAATGCTGAAAAACTATTCCTCTGTGCAACTTGAACCTGGAACTACGAAGAATACTGCAAATGGCCTCCGTTAGAGCTTGCAAAAGGTGTTGGAGAGAAAATAGCTGTGTTTTGCTTCAACTTGCAAAGAATGAATAAGTTTGGATGCCTATGCTTGAATAAATATCCATTTTGGAGTTGGGAGTGTCAGTTATGGTGCCAACCCTGATTGAAGAGTCAATGTGCGTGATTGCCTTGTTAACTGCAAGTTCTCCATTGATTTTGGGATGCTTAGGCTTGAAGAAGACTTCAAAAATTGTAACTGAGAGTCAACTTGCGCCCACCTTGAGATTATGCGTTGCAAGTCTGGGAGTTAGAATATTTTTGAAGAATTTTATCATTTTCTGTGACGAATTGCCTCTGTTTGACCCTGAATTCTAGTTGCCCGGTTGATCCTAAAGCTTGGTTGATAGATTCATCGCGAAGCTGGGTCAAGTATGAAGAGATGTTCCTGGGAGCAACAAATGCTAAAAATTTAATCTCGTGGCTTGAGTTCTTGGGCGCCTTTTCTCGGAAGGGTGCTTTTTCCACCAAACAACCAAATTTCTTGGATGCTTTTCAATCTCATCAATTTGACCCTTCGTGCCTTGATCTGCAATCATTGTTGATTGATGAATCTTGTGAACATGCCGAGATATGGAACGGAAAACCAGTTCAATTCTGAAAAGAATGATTGGTATTGCAACGTCTGAAAGTTGATCAAAAGTGCTCAAAAGTTTGGGCGCCCTTGGCCTGTAGGGGTGCAGTTGACCTTTTAAGCTATAATTTTCACTTTGCAACCTTCGATGGGATGCTCCGGTTTGGTCTTCGTTGTCGAGTGTTTGATCGCTCCAATGTTCGTGCTAATGGATTCACTGAAAAGATTGATCAAAATGGAGGAGTTCCTAGAAGCTGCAACACCTGAAAGCTGCATCTGAGGCCCCAAAAGGTTGGACGCTATTGTACCCCAAATTAAAATTTTTGTTACACTTAGACATTTTGAAGAAATGAGAAAGTCTTGTTAAATCTATCAAAAAGGTCAAGATTTGGGTGTGCATGTCTTGCATTAGGGGTAAGAATGAAAAATTTCCAAAATCTGACGATCTGGGTCTGCTTAGAGCGACCTAATCTACAAAACCGAGATCTCAGTTTTTCATCCCTACTTTTTAGGAAAACTGTTATTTTTAGAAATTTTCTAAAATAGTAACTTTTTTTGGAATTTTCTAGGTTTCTTTCGAGACAGCTACTGACAAAACTTTCTAGAAATAGAAAGTTTGTCTGCTAGGGTCCAAACTGATTTTGATTGGTTCAAAATACTTCCATATCAGGCTGGTGCAAGCAGAATCTCAAAAAGATCAGTTTTGACCTAGTGGGTCTATTTTGCTTTTTTAGAAGCATATTAGGAGCTTCGAAGTCATCAATGGAGGTCACTTGGCTGCCAGGCATCAAATTCAATGATCAAGCATTGAACAGAATATCAAATGATGAACATGCATGTTGAATGAAGGTGAAATCTGCTTAAAATTGACTAACACTGCTTGACATGGGCGCCCCAAGAGGAAATAGGCGCCCATCTTTTTAGGGCATCAAACGATGAAATTAGGGTTCGAGCTTCCAAGCAAAGTTGTTCAAAATTCTCCCAGCTCCGCAGCGAATCCGACAGTGCAGTCATCGGATCATCTAGTTGTCCAGGATTCAAGGTCAAACAGAGGGTTTTCAACCAGAAGATGAAGTGAAAATCATGAAAGTAACAGAAAAATTTCTAAGTCTGGAAGTTTTCAGTGGCCCTGGTGCCTAGGGGTGCCTAGCTTTTTGAGGGGCCTAACTCAGCTGAAAGGATTTGCAAAAAAGATCAATCTCTCCAAAATTCAGACGGCTTCGCAACGGGTGTCTTCTTCAGAGCATCCGACTTGTTGTTCTCTGACAAATCCAGATTGAGGTGAAGGTATAGGATGAAGGTTTGAATTTGAAGATAAAACCTAATGAAAAATATTCTAAGTCTGGAGCAAATGGGCGGCCCTATAAGAGAAAGGCACTGATGATTTCAAAGGCTCAAATGGATGAATTCGCCAGTAAAGCTTCCAGCATGACTTCTCCAAAATAGATCAAGCTTTCCAACGAGATCACCAACACTTCAATCTGAGTTGGCAGTCACCAGATGCAGCAGTCGGAACAAAAGGTCTAACAGAGCCAAAGTTGAAAGCAGAGAAGAAAACACCAAAAATGGCTAACTCTGGTGAAGTTGGGCACCCCAGCTTGCCAGGGGCGCCCAAGCTTTTGATGCATTAGATCCAGCTTTAAGGAGATGTAGCTCCCAGAAGACCCCTCTCGGAATCTTCTCAGCTCTGCAATGAGTCCAGCCATCAGTCAATCAGACGCCCAGATCGTCAGATCTGACATGTTCATCTGGAGAAGAGTTGATGAAGAAATGTTGAAAAAGTTTCTAAGTCTGGTGAAGGTGGGCGCCCCTGGAGAGAAAGGGCGCCCAAGGTTTTGAAGTGTGAAATGTTAGAATTTGTAGATACAGTCTCCAGGATCACCTCGTCAAATTCAATTGAGCTACCCAACGAAGCTGACGGTCAGTCAATCGGATCAGTGTAGCTCCTAGAATCAAGATTTCATTAGAAGATCAAAGGGAAATGAAGAAATTGAAAATCATGTAAAAATGGCTAATACTGTGAAAGTTCAAATCCCTTGGAGGAAATAGGCTCCCATGAATTTGAAGGTCAAAACGAAGTTTTTAGCCAGAAGTGCCTCCAGGGTGATCTCCTCAGAATCAGTTAGGCTACGCGATGAATCATCCAGCTCGCTTGTTGGATCAATCTGGAAGCCAGAGATTGAAGGTCAAGAAGGGTGTCAAAACTGTGAAAAGTTGAAAAAACTTCAAAAAATGGCTAAGTCTGGAGGAAGTTGGCGCCCCTGGAGAGAAAGGGCGCCCAAGTTTACTTGCCTTAGTCAATATTTTCACATTTTCAAAATTGCAAGTTGAAAGATGAATGTCTAAATTCATTGAACAAGCTGAGTTTAGGGTTTGAAGATTAAAGCAAAAGAAAACAAAGCTATTTCAAGCCCTAAATCTATTTAAGATATCTCTTCCTTTCAATTCTCATCATTATTGTAGATGGCGTCCAAAGGAGAGGAATAGAGCAGCAAATTTGAAGTTATATTTCAAGATTCTCAAGCTCAAAGTTGCTGATTTTCATGAATAATTTTCAGACCAGCAATATAAGACCTTGCTTTTTCATGCTTTTTCATCCAGAACATCGAATTTTTGGAGGGGAAGGATTTTCAATTTTCAGCCATCTGCGTCTCTTCATCCCAGTCTTCTGAAGAATTTTCAAGAAATTTTCTCAAGTTGCAGCAGCTGCTTTTTCCTTGCATGTCAGTGAAATCTTTAGAGTTTGCAAATTTTGATCATCTGGGTCCTCTTGAAATAGTCTTGTAGAGAAATCCCAGATCTCAGCTTTTTTCAAGAAAATTTCAGATTCTAGGGTTTGCTGCTTTTTCGATCAGCCTTCAATATTTTTCACATCTGATCAACTGGGTTTGTTTCAAATGAGCTTCTGAACAAAACCCAGGTGCCAGTTTTTTTGAGAAAATTTGAAGAAATTAGGGTTTGCTGCTTTTTCAGTCTACACAAAATTTTCAAAAACGGACGATCTGGGTTTTCTTGTAACAAAATTCTGAACAAAACCCATGTCTCAGATAAAATCTTGAAAAATTCATCCGTTTGAAGAAGAAAATCAGCAGGTTAAAATTAGAAAGTGTGCAAAACTTGTCAGAATATAGTCAAGTTTACAGGCAATCTTCAAAGTTTTCAGTAGGGAATACATTGCCATCAAATTCAGAGCCAAGTCAGTATTGTATCTCGCAGTCGCAGGCTCGACGATGTTGAGAAGTGCTTTTCAAACGACACCATGGACAAAAAACTTCATCATCTCAGCTGAAGAGCGTGAAAAGGTGTGATATGAGCAAAAAGGGAAGGTATCGGAAAAGGGTTGTGCAATACTCTTCCATTGGAAATCAAAAGTGTTAGAAGCATAAAGTTGCAGAGCCGCCAAGTTATCAATTAGTGAGTCATCTTTTGGGGTAGCGATGTTTTTGAAGAATAGAACTCATAAAGCAGCCAAAGAAGTGAAAGATTCTCTAAGTTTGATCACAGAAGGCGAAGAGATCTTGGAGAATCAGAATATTGCTTTAGATAGTATCAATGCACCTGACCAGTTTCCTGCTTTTTAGCAGATATGATTGAGCTTTAAAGCGGCTTTCATCTAGAAGCTTTCTTTCCGCTTTCTTTCTATTATTGGAACAATTTTTATCAATTCTTTGAAGAAGAGAAAGAATATAATTGTAATAGTTGGCATTTCCTGCTTTTCCTGTTTTCTTAGGTGTTAGATGTTAATCTTTTTTCTAGATTTAGAAATAAAGCTTGCTTGCTGAGCAAACCCTAGATTGTGAAAGCAAGGAGATTTTAGGGTTCCCTACTCCTCTGCTTGTCTATAAATAAGAGCCTTTGCTCATTAGTTTTCTTTAACCATGCTAATGATAACAAATGCTGAGCCTAAGTGCCTTCTATTTGTTATTCAGTGTTCAATTGTTTTATGATAGCGAATTGTTGAGTCTCTTTTAGCCAACAAGTAGTTATTGTAATTGCTGTTCTCTTTGTGTAAGAACAAGATTGCAAGCCTCTTTAGCTGCAATTTCTCGTTCCGTGCATGTGTTTAGTGTAATCTTTGTTCCAGAAGTTTGAGAAATAAAATCATGAGCCTCCTTTGCCTTGGTATAACGTCTCAGATTTCTGTTTATTGTGTTATGTTTTTATGAACTTAATTTCAACTTACATTGAAAGTAAGTAGGTGTATGTTGGGAAAGAGTTTATTGAAGCACTTTGTTAGAGAATCAACCTTGTTCATTTCTAATTCTCTTGCTCTGCGTATTACTTGAGATATTAGAAACGTCTTTAGCGTAAGTTAGTCGTAGTTGGAATTCTTAATCATAAAATCTTAGCTACGGCGTTTGAGTTTTATAAACCTTGTGCTCTAGCTGATCAAAAAGATAGGCAACTTAGTTTTTAGTTTACTTTCTTTCAACACTATCAGCAAGAGGGAGCTTCCCCTCCTAATTTGAAGAGTAGTTTATCTGTGCATAGCTGTTTGTTTCAAATCCGCATTCCAGAGGTGCGAATTTAAACGCCAACAGACGCCTTTCCCCAGAAGGATGCATTTTCTTCAACACTTAGCCAAATTTTCATGTTTTCCAACTTGCTTTGAATTTCGTCATTTTGCAATTGATCTTTGTTTGCGATCGTTTGACAGGTCTTGTGTGTTGGCTGTTGGACTCATCACGTAGCTGGAAGGATTCTGAGCAGATCTCTTGAAGAAGATAGTTGCTGAAAACCTCATCTGGTAGACCAAAAGGCTAGGCGCCCCTGGCCCGCAGGGGTACATTTGACCTTTTACGTGCTTGTTTGATCAACAACTACTGACGTCTGATATGTCCTCTAAACTGGCGAATAGATTCGTTGCGATGCTGGATGTAAGCCAGGAAGATATCCTGGAGATAACTATTTCAAAAGTTGACATTTGATGGCTCTCTTCTCTGGGCACCTTTGGGCTATAGGGGCGTAGTTTCCTTGATAGATTGCCATTTTTTATGATTGTTGACCTTTAGCATCTTTTGCCTTTGCCTTCATTTGTTGGTGTTTGACAAATCTGATGCATTTGCTTGATGATTCGTCGGAAAGCTAGCAGAATTTTGAAGAAGACGACTGGTTTTGCAAGTGTTAACAACTGCATTTGGCCTCTTGAATTCAAGGGCGCCCTTGACTAGTAGGGGCACTTTGGCTCTAGAGTTGATCATTTTCTGATGATTTTCACTCTCCTTCGTGATTCACGATCAACGTGTTGCTTGGCTGGGTTGATTGCGTTGAAGCATTGCTATTGCTGAAGCGAGTACATTCACTATTGTGATTGCATTCACCATTCTGCGTGCACAGACACTACAAAGTTGTCTTGGGCGTTGACTGCAAAAGCATCTCCCTTGTAGCAAGGCGTATTGTTTCCAAACTTAGAATATTTTTTACATTTTTCACCTTTTGAAAATCCCCTCCATTGCAAAGTATCTTTCGCCATAGAATCTTCTGTGATGTGTTTGAGGCTTAGATGTTGAGACCTGGTATTGGCCATCTACCATTGACAACCTCGGAGGTCCTAACTTTTCTCCTAAAAAAAATGAAGACGACCCACCAGAGCTAAACAAACTTTTTTTTGATTTTGACTTGACTAATGTGATCATGAAGTGAAATAAGCCAATCAAAATTATTTTCAGTCAATTTTGGAAAGATCCTATTTTTAGGGTTTTCCTAAAAACAGGGGCTTGAAACCCTAATTTTCAAAACTTTCCAGTATCCTCTGGGCAATAAACCCACAAAAGCCCATGCTTCGTTTGACCTAAAACCAACTTTTGACGACAATTTTATAAGATGTAGACCATTTTAATCCTAATGCCTTATTGAAGCAAATTTTTTATTTTGGGTACAACAATACCATAATTGAACATTTGCTAACACATTAAGTCTATTTAATCCCCAATTCCAAGGTGGTCTAAATTTATTTTACCAACATATCAGGAATGATGAAAAGCATAAGAAACTACATGCGCGTTTGACACCAACATTGAGACAAGATAAAAGTAATGATAGCTCTGTCACCACTTATGTGGGCGGATTACTATCCATCCAATAGGAAATTCCAATATAAATGATACAATTACCAATGAGGACACCAACATCTTGAATTATACATATGATACCATATTACAAAAATGAGGAAATTGAAGGCAATAAGTAGAGAACCTTCACTTGGACACAATCCCAAGCTCCTCCAAAATCTTGAAAATCCCCAACGGTGGTTCCACACCATCTAACTATGTGGTACCCACAAGTCCACCCCACCGTGCTAGGTGATAGTCACTTTGGTACCAACGCTAACACTAAACAAGGGAAGTATTGCTCACACACTTGCTAAACATTATGAATAACCATGATAGCATATGCATGCCAACAATGATGATCGACCATTATAACATGAACATAACCAAAGAAGAAACATCACCAACATATATGCATAAGAGATAAACCACATCACATAGCATACAAATGCCCAAACATGATGGATACAACACAAGTATGAACACTTACATCCAAGGTCTCAACCAATCACACACATGCATGGTGGGAGTTAGGTCTCACATTGGATACAAAATCCATTGGAAAAGAGGACAAGGATCCTAAAGGTATGACAAGTAGCATCATCGCAATAGCTCTATGGCTAAGCAAGATTGAGTATGTATCCAAGTCGCAAGGCGAGGGTACCAAATGACATCCAATATCAGTGGAGTGTGGCATGCCCTTTACGCCCATACAAAACCTTTACAAGCGCTCCAGTTATGTTGTATAATTAGCATCTCGGTTCATTTTATCCTCGGATCACTTTGGATCCCAACAAGCGTTGAGAGCCACTCCTTTCCTACACTCAATAGTACTATGCCTTAAATCCTAGGTTTATCATGCCAAATCACTATTTGAGCATTGCACAAAAATCAATGCGACAAAACATAATATCATTTTTGGACATAGTCTCAAAAGATTCTATATGGAAAAATATCAAGGAGTCATGTTATCACTTATTCCAATTCATTCATATGCATTCACAATTTGAATTTTTCTAAACATTTTTCAATGCAAAGACCATGGAAATCCCCAATTTCACCATTAACTTTAGAGGCATAAAACCTTAAAATTTTTCCCACCAAACTATAAACAATTCTGGAAAGATAAGAACACCCTTTGGTTCTAAACATGAACAACATATTTTTATCAATTAAAATTCTCATTTCATGAATCAATAAACTTTTTGCCATAATCATGGCTCAAAAATGAACTTTCCAAAATTTTAGCAATCAGTTAAAACATGATATAAATTCAATGATAAAACCTACAAATGAAAGCCATTTGCATCCACTAGAGTGGGCATGTCAAAGCAGAAATAGAATCTCAAATACCAAACAATAAAAAAAATATTACCTGCAATCTTTGGAGTTCAAATAATTCCAAAATCAAGCATCTCAAGGGGTTTGAAGAGGCACATTCACTTTCAATTCAATCCACACCAAAATGCAATTCCAAAATCAAAACAATCCTTTCACACTAAAATTTCTTCAATCTTCTTCCATTTTCATGAGAGGGTTTGAGAGAGAGTTTCTTTGCAAAATGAAGGAATAAACGGAAAAATACAAGTCTTTTTCCTTAATCCCTTTCTAATTTTCTATTTTCTTTTTCCCCTTTTTTTAAATTTTAAATTATAATTTCCTTTCTGAAATAAGCCCTTCAGTTTTTTTTTGAAAATTTTCACACACAGCAATGCACCCGTTAAGGTTAGCTAAATCTTAAACCAGCTGAAAGTAACCCTATGCCAAGAATGTTCACTCAAGACCCAAGATGGGTGAGGTGATATCATATGGCGCTAGGGATCATTAGTATCCAAACTGAATGAAAAGTACAATGCTGAAATGAAAGTAGCTCGACCACTTATTCAGTGGGAGCGCAATTACAAAGAAAGAACAATCTTCTGCTAATAGCAGGCATCCGCTTCATAGCGAGCATCCACTTATTCAGTGGGGATACTCCACTTCGCAGTGGGTGAACAAAGAAATACAATGATATGCTTTTAAATCACTGAATAATTGCAGATAAATAAATGACTGAACAGTACTACTGTTCTCAGCCTTACAATGCAAATAATCTGCAAACTTACAAGAGCAATAGCTGAAATAACACTGCAAATGATGTAAGATGATTTCTCCAGCCTCTCCACTTCTCAACTATGAAAATACAATTCAAAAACTGAGCTAAGGACAACTGAAATCAAAGACCAGCAAACAGAAATCTCTAACCAACAAACTAGGACACAACAAAATGCTCACAACTTCCTCAAAACCTACCCAAATGACTTGATATAAAGTGCAAATGCTTCTAAGGAGGATGGCACCCAATATCCCACACAGAAACAACATCAAAAACCTGCAATTTGTTTGTGCACGAATTCGACGACAATCCCCAGGCGAGGTACGGCCCCCCTAGAGGGGCGAACTCCAAGATAAATTCAAAAACTTCATAATAAAATCTGATATTGCACAAGAAGGTTCACCTACAACATAGGAAATGAATGAGCAATACCCAAAATGAAAATAAAAATGACACAAAGCTCTGCAAACAAAAACGTCCTTCAGCCATGACTAAAGCAGCAAACTCAAAACTTGTAAAAACATCTGAAAACTCCATTTGAAAGCTCAATCTGCATTCTCAAAGTTAGAAGCAGTCTCATTATCAGCTAGGTGTTGTCTTTCAAACACGAAACTGATCCAAGTTAGGAGGTAAGCATCCCTCGAAGCCATTTGCCTGAAAACATTCTAGCAGCATAACGGTATAATAGACATTGGATTCAAAATGAAAGAGCAGAAGCCTCCTTATATAGATTTTTGAGGTGACTCTTTAGCTTCCCCGAAAAGGACACCATCCCACCTTTTTGATAATATATTAATTTTAAAAATCATTTCTCCCTTCCTCATGGTGTCCAAAACCTATGGGCAATATTGACTTTAAAGAAATAGTAATTCTTGACTCCACAAGAAGCATCCAACCTTAGAAATATTATTTCCTTCTCTTGATGATGCGTCCACCCTCAAGGGCCCTTCTTTAAAACAACTTAAGTCATCACAGTGGGCCAAGGGTGTCAAAATTAAAATATAACATTAATAACTCAAAATAATTCAATTTTCCAAATTTGCACCTCAAAATCCAAATCCCAAAAATACTCAATTGTCTTGCCTGAAGTGGAAAGCTTATTGTGCTGCTGCCAATTGGAGTACTGCTAAAATTAGAACTTACTAAAAATAGTAAATTTTGAAAGTTGCTCAATTCACTTTGCATGTTATATCATTGCGAAGCTTTTTGAAAACCCAGAAAGAATCCACAAACCAAAAATCCAAAAGTTCAAATGCAAGCCCTTGAAAACATGCCAAAAACTTTGAAACACTGGAAACACTAATTTTACCTCGACGAGCCTACGGGCCTTCGGAATAGGCTGACGAGCCACTGCACTGCTCACTAATGAGAAGGGGACATTACAGTCCGCCCTCCCCGAGATTGCTTGTCCTCAAGCAACTATAAGTCTGGATGCTGCAAGATGTGTTCACCTTCCCATGTCGCATCTTCTATTGGCAAGTTCCTCCATTTTACCAAGTACTCTTTGATTGTTCTTCTCCTCAAAGAGCGCTCTCTAGTATCAATGATCTCTTCCGGAATCAACATCAACTGTCCTTCCTCATCCAATGGAGGCAACTTTGAAGTATGTTGGCGTAACAACTAACACCTCTGGAGTAAGAGTTGCTACGAACAACCTATGTACACTACGCAATGAGTGCTCTTCAAATTAGGAGGGGAAGCTCCCTCGTTGTGCTTTACAAAAATACCTGCAAAGGGAAATAAACTAAACTAATTCTGTCTTTTTGTTTCAGCTGTAGAGGTACAAGGCTTTCTTGAAAACTATATACGTTGCAGCTGAGTTTTCTCTGGTTTGCAGATTCACTAACTACAACTAAACTTAATAACTTAAATTCTATCCAGTTCCCTCAAGAAAACAGAGCATGAGAAAAGCGGAGCAAGGTTATGACTATCAGACGATAAACGTGTTTAGATTCTCTACTTGAAGGCAAGGTGGCGCAACTATTATCTCAATCTGAACAAGTCTATTAGCACAAAACAGATTTAAGAATCTACCATGATAATCTTATGAAACCCTATGTGGCATAACACTTGATTATAATAGTAAAGACTCGCAAAACAGATTTATCATCACAATCTTATGAAACCCTATGTGGCATAACACTCGATTAAAATGATAAAAGATTCACAAAACAGATTTATCTAAACTAAGGGAAGTATTTACCATGACAACCTTATGGAACCCTATGTGGCATAACACTTGATCATAACAGTAAAGACTTCTCAAAACAGATTTATCATCACAATCTCACGAAACCCTATGTGGCATAACGCTTGATCAATAATGACAAAAGATTCACAAGACAGATTTATCTAAACTATGGAAAGAATCCACTATCACAATTGCATGAAACCCTATGTGGCATAACAATTAACTGTAATAGCAAAGACGCATGAACAAATACCAAAAGAGCAATATTGAGGGCAAGGTAGGCGCAGCATATATTTCTCTCTCAAGCAAAAGTTAATTACAAATGAGCAAAAGCTCTTATTTATATACATCAAGGTGTAGGTAACCCTAAAATCACCTTGAGTTCACTACAGTTCTTGCAATGCATGCAAGTTATGCGCCAAACCCTAATGAAGTAAACTATACAGTTAACTGGAAAGCTACCCTCAGTTAAACTGGTACATTTAACCTAAATGGACCATGTGCAAGCGTGCACGTCCTTATTTAAAGAAAAGTTAACTGGACACTACCTTCAGTTAATTGGAAACCCTAACCCTAACTCCTGTGTTGATAATTCCAAGGATGAGATAAGCATGTGTTAAGTCAGCAAGTAAACTCAAGACTGAAAGTCGAGTTAACTGCTGTTCAGGACTCAACCCTCGAAATTAACTGCAGGTTCCAACTGGCAGATCACTCCATGTCAACTCGGTCTAACACTTCGACCAAGAACTCATCGATCTCTCTGTCATCTGGCACTTTAACACTGCTCAAAACAACAGTCTGTTCTTTAGTTCTCTGCCACTTTCTGTGATCGTATGCATGCCATCTTTACATTCTTCAGTCGCCTTTCTGAAACTGGCTGCAATCACTGAAATATTCTCTAATTTGGGCGCCACAGGTTCACCTTCAAGGCTGTCACGAATCAGCTTCTCGAACTCTGCTTGAACTTTATCCAACTCAACATACGTGCCATCTTCGAGAAGATAATGACACGGAATCTGAACAACGAAGCCACTGACTAGTGCAAGTACTCCAACGACATCATCCTTGAGTGAAAACAACTTAGTAGAGATCTTCTCACATATTTCCATTCTGAGAAGGTGCTGCTCTCTCCAAGTAAAGACTTTCTCCTGATCCTCATCAATCTCCAAGGCATCGTATGCAACTGACAACTGAGATACCAGAACACGATCCTTTGCCAAGTTCTCTGCAACCGCAATCTCAAGTGACTGAACACCCTGACGAACCTTATGCGCATCACTTCTCAACCGATACAAATCTGCAAGAAGAGTTTTACCAGCAGCAACTAAACTTTCAATCCAGTTGTCTAAAAGTCTGCCATGACTGACCAACTGATCCAATTTTTGTTGTTCTGCAGGTGTATGCTGAGGAAGAACCAGGTGTTCTACTCGAATTCCCATGAACAAGATCAGAAATGTATCGACGAAGCTGACCAATTTCAGCTTTAAGTAATGCCTTATCTTCTCCATCTTTGGTGATACGCTCTTCAAGATTATTGGTAACAATCTTAAGAAGAGATACATCTGTCTCTCGTGTAGTCCTGCCAAGATTAGCCTTAGTGAATGTAAAGTCACCAACTTCGACTTCATCTAAGCTTTTACCCTCTGGAGGAACGGCAACTTCAATAACAATTTCTGATTCTGGAGTCTTCTCAATGTGCACCTGTTTCTTGATCTTCTTGTTTGACCTTTTCTGATAAGGTTCACCGAACTCAGATAAGTCAAGGTTGTATGAAGGTTCACGCCTCTGTCTCCCTAAAGACTTCTCGAGCCAACAAGACTGAACAATATTCTCAATTCGCGGAGAGACTGTCCCTGATGTATCAACCTGTGGTGGTTCAGGTGTCTCCGATCCAGCTTGAATTGGTGTCTCAGGCTCAGAACTTATGTCAATAGGCTGTTCATGAGGTGAACTAGGAAGAGAAACATGAGGCTCGGCCTGAATAACTGTCTCTACTGGAACCTCAGGAACATTCTCAACTTGTTTCTGCTTCCTCTTACCAGTAGCTCTCTTCCCTGTGTTTCCACTGAGTCTAACCCCTTCAGGAGGTATTATAATGGCCTTGACTCTGGGTCTTGCTCTAGAAGTAGAAGGCAACGAAGAGAAATCCTTTGGCGGCTCTGCTACAGGAACTGACTTCCGTGTACGTTTGCTCTCCAAGAACAACTTACTAGTCTTGATAACTGATCTGGAAACCTCTTCAATAGAAATATTCTCCTTGGCATACCAATCAGGTGAGCGAAGTGGCTGCCGAGCAACTTGATCCTTGACATATGAATTGAGTAGAACTTCTCCATCATCATCCGATAGACCATCAACATCTTCTGACAGGTAATCAGAGAGCTGACCAATAGTGAGTCTACAGTAGTGACGACGACGAACCTCGAATTCATCTTCACAATTAGCCCAGAAGTCTTCAAGTGCTGGCGCATGTGCAATCCTTCGCTCTAACCGATCTGCATAATGACCGAGAGGATCATAGGAACGCCTCTCAGTATAAGTCTTGAGTTTGAACCTTTCTATCTCAGTAGACATAAACCTGGCATCTGTCGCCGCATCACATGTGAAAATTCCCAATGTGAATGGAAAATTAGCCGCAGTCTTATGACGACTACGAAGAAAGAAATGGACGTGCTGCATCTGTCTGAGGAACTCCATAAAAATGAGCTTATCTGAAGGGTATCTCGGTAACATCAGGGGTTCTCCAACATATCCATAAACGCGGATATATGTGAAAGTAGGGAACTGGATAAACCAATCCGCCCAAGTCTCCATCGCTGATTTGGCCTCAGCAGAAATGCGAATGTGCATTTCATCATCAAGATCTCTTACTGTTCTCATGGAAAAGTGATCATTCACTGCTTGGAAGTCCTGCTCGGATTGAGAAAACTCCAACTGAGGATAATACTCATGAACACGCTGAACACCGAGAGTGCCATTGGTTTTAAGAAACCTGTAGCTACCTTGAAAAGCAACCAAGTAAACCAAGTAGGATATCATATGAAACTCATGATACTTGAGAAAGTTAGCAATTTGCTGATGTAAGCAATCACTAATCAGCATAGCCCAATCAAAACGCTCTGTACCATCAAGAACTTTGGTAATCAGGTAGAACATCCATGGACGAAAAGTGCTAGCATCTGATTGACCAGTAACTCGGTTAAGTAAAGTTATCAAAACAACAACTTCCTCTTTGAATTCACCGCGACCAACCTTCTTAGGCAAATTAGTCTTCTGAACTGTTAACCATTTCTGAGCAACTTTCCTCTGTGAACGTTGCTGATCAGCATTCCATATCTTCTCACAAGCCTCAAGAACCACAGTGAAGTTATCTGAATGAGGAGGATTAGCAAAACATTTTTCTATGTCCTTCGGATTGAGACTGCAAACAACCTTGCCATCTGCTGATCTGATTTGTCGTGAAGACGAGTCATAATGCTTAATGCAAGCAAGTACAAACTCAAAATCAAAAGTAGTAATAGGAATAGATGCCGCTGCCAACAACCCGGAACGCTCAAGATTCCTCAACGAATTGCTGCTAACACCTTCCAAACTGCTCAGATTGACCACTGGATAAACATGATTCAGGTCAGTATCTGACGTTTTGATGAAATTATGTGTAAGAGCTGATTTCACCTTGTAATCAATGAGATTGAACTGCATTTTGAAAATGATGACTTTTGACTGTAAAGTCGAATATATCTGGAGAACTTTCTGAAAACTTCTGGACAAAGCTAAAAATAGCCTTTGACGGAAGAAATTTTCGAAGTTTTTCTGGAACATGGGTTTTGTGCACAATTGAATTCTGAACAAACCCAGATAGCTAGATTTTCGAAAAAATGTGTTTTAAGCCCACATGCAAAGAGTTTTTCGGAAAAAAGCACAGAGCTTCAGAATGAAGACTACGGGGCGATTTTCTCGAAAAAATCTAAGACGTGGGTCTTGTTGCAAACACTGAAATATGCGAACCTTGATGATCAGATTCTGAATATGTGTTGAACTTCTTTGACATGCGAAGAAAGTACCTAAGGTGAGAAATAGAAGAAATAAGACAGAAGATAGAAAGTTTTGCTTGTCTGCTTCTGAAAAATCTGCCAACCTCTTCTCTGGAATTTGATAAAACCTACATGCAAAGTGAAAATAAAGTCTAGAATCTTCTTCCTCTGAACAATCTGAACTCTTTGCTTCGAAGAACACTGAATTCGGACACCTGAATCACCTTTAGCTTGCTGGTCGCTCAAGAAGAATATGAGCTTCAGAGCAAAAGATGATGAAATAATGGACGCCATGGCTGAAATATATAGAATTTCATTATTGAAAATTCGCACTAAGCAAGGAATGCTTGAAAAGTGCGCTTGGCTTCTAATTGGACCCCATTTTAGTTAACTGGAACTGAGATAAGCTAATTAAAGCACCATGCATTAGGGTTTGCCTTACAAGTCTTCAGTTAACAACTTCATATGACTTTGACTTCAGTTAGCAACCTATAATGAATTCGCCATCTTCAAACTTGCTTTATGATTCACAAATTTGACCTAAGGCGTACCTTCAGATAACTAAAGTTAACAATGTTGATTGAGATAAGAAATTCGCCATCTTCATGCAATAAATATTCTAAAAATAGGGACCCTTTTCAATCTTCAGTTGGCCTTCAAGAATGCGCCAACTTCACATGCTTTAATCAATAAAATCTAAATATAACAACCCTTTTGGAACTAAAGTTGCCATTCCTTGAAAAGTGCGTAGCTTCACCAAAATATGCTTCATCATAATAAACACTAAATATGGCGACCCTTTTCATAACTGAAGTTAACACTCAAATGCGCCTTACTTCAAACATTAATGCTTCATCAAAATATGACGTCCCTTCTTGAACTTCAGTTGACACTCAATGAAGCGCCATCTTCACTAAAACTTCATAATTGCAACCAAATTCGCCATGCATGTGAACTCCAGTTGACATTCACTGATAATCTTCAGTTAAGTGGACATGCAATCAAGTTAACTCAACATGCAAGATAGTTAATTGAACATGCAAACTAGTTAACTCGACATGCAAACTAAAAGATCACTCCACATGCCAACATATGAACTGAAGATGACAACCCAAAAAACGTTTAGTCTAACTGCAGTCAGAACTCCAGTTAAGGCGTCCATTCAACTCACTTTCGAAAATTCAACTTTGAACTCTCAAGCGAATTCCAGACTTAGCCAAATTTCATGAAAATTTAAGCTAAAAACCTCTGCCGGGACCTCTGTTCGTCCTCTGACACTGGTTGACTGACTTCTCCGATTAGCTGGCTGACAGGTGCATTGCAAAGCTGAGTAAAAACTGATCAAAAGATATCTTGAGACTGCACGTCATAAAATTGACATCTGAAGGCTTAAAAATCCAAGCGCCTTTTTCAAAAGCTGCTCTTTTTCTCTGACTTAGTCAAATTTTGACCTCTGTACTTCGTACGAAGGGAAAAATAAATCCTTCATAACTTCTGTTTTATCAACTTTCAGGACTAGATCTCAGGTTCGCTGCGGAGTTGACTTCCTTCTGCACAACAGCTGCAAAGGCACATTTCCCAAGAAAACAACATCTGAGGAGTGAAAAACTAGGGCGCCTTTTTGAAAAGCTGCTCTTTTCATCCCAGACTTAGCCATTTCAGGAACTGGCTAGAATATCACAAAAACCTCGACTGCAAGCTGCTGAGGCATCTCACGAACTGACGGAGACAGGCAACGGAAAGCTGAGCGTAATACGGACACATTGAATATCTGGTATCATCAGAAAGAAAGCATTAAAGGCTTGAAAAGCTTAGGCGCCTTTCCCAAAATGTGCTCTTTTGCTTTTTCCTCTGATATTTTGACTAAGATTTGACCCTCCGTTTGACCTCAGGTTCAGGCACTTTAGCAACTCAGATTCACCCACTGACGGATGCGTCGCGAAGCTCGAACATAAGTGAGACAAACATCTTGGGTGGCATTTAGCCAAAAACCTTCATTTGGCACCTCAAAAAGATGGGCGCCATTCCCAAAAGCTGCGCTTTTTACCAGTGTTAGTCAATTTTCACTTTCGCCTTGTTTTGCGCTGTATTCACCACAACTTGCTCGAAATAGGTCCGTTTGACAGGCTTGATAGCTCACTGCGAAGTTGATGTGATGCCGGACGAATGTCTGTTGGAGGTGACAAACCCTAGAAACAAGATCTGAGCCCCTAAAAGATAGGGCGCCCATTTGAGAATGTGCTCCCTTCTCCAGAGATAGAAAATTTTGGTGTTTTCCGTTCAGATTTTCACTTTTTTTAAATCTTTTCAGTGACAGACTGACATGATACTGACACCAACTCCATATTTAAGAACCCCAAAAACGACCTTCTGTCATCACTTTAACAGGATTAAGCAAAATGCCTTAGTGAAGCAAATTTTTTTGTTTTGGGTACAACAAAGTAGCAACTACATTATGCCCAAGTGACTTCTTGAGGCGAGACACATGAAAAACATTATGCACCTTGCTACTGGTTGAAAACCAACTCATCACCAATCTGATGACTTTGAATGGGCCATAGAATCGTGGCTTGATGTAATGGCCTTTTGGGAATGCCCTAAATTTTCTAATTTAAATGAGTTGAAGTCCTTCATCCCAATCAATCTGGCCTTCACACTTAGAAGATATCGTTAGTGTGAATCAATCATTTAAGAAATCTATCATCTATACTAATTTAAATTACCATAGTTACTTATAATGCTTAATAGTTGTTGCAAGCATCATTAATGTATATATTTAATTCACACATCTACCCATATATACATATATACTTCACATGCACATACATATACATATACATATCTAGTACTATAATTAAATATCCATGAATGGTAATACTGAAATGTTAACTATATAAACTTGTTAATAAGAAACTTACCATCAGCAATTATGCATTAAAGATAGTGTAATAGCATTTTATATAACCCATTATTCAATTGCTGTGGATCCTATCATTACCTTTACCCATAACACAATTACTAATTAATTAAAAATAAAAGATATTATAATCATACTATCTATAGTTACATATTTGTTACTTATTGTGCTTCAATTTTAATATCATCTGTAACTTATTACTTATTATATATTTACTTATTGCATGTTATCTTCATAAAGATGGAATTATATATTTTCTATATTTATAACTTATTTGCTATTGGAGACAAGGATGATAAATCTGCCTATCATCTATTCTCGAATTATCATTGCAACAACATTAATAAATATACCTAAGAATCCTACCTTACTAGTTCTGACATACATTATAACTTAACTTACCACATCTATCCCCTTTTACCTACTCTTAGGACCTTAGCAAATCGCGATTCCATATACTCTGAATGCAGCCTGAATCTGTGTTTTCTCTGATTCCATACCTTCTCTCCTCTTTCCGTGCTTATTCCATTTATATGTCTCTATGAAGAGACATCCCTTTCAAGAGATATGCCTTTTTAGAAATATGTGACTTTTGTTAAATTCTTTTGTTTACCATTAAATGCTTTAGATATTGTTTCACATGGTCTTAATATAAGCTGCCTTTTTTATACTGAATCGCAGCCTCTTAGTGATGAAATCACCCTCAAAATATGTCAATTTCTGTTCTTTGATCCTTACTTGCTACTCCTTCAAACTTCAGATCGATGCTTTCATATTCAAATATTAATATAGTCCCGTGAGGTCTTTAGGGTGGTTTCTTATTAATTTATAAGGTTATGATATATGTTCTCATTACAATATGATCATATATAATGATATCTTAGATTATCATTATTTTATTGTATAATAATAAATTGTCAATATTTATATTATATTCCATTGTTTATTTCATTATAATTATAATATATTATTTATGTTTTGTTTCATTTTAATCTTGTATATCTTAATATCCTTATAATATTTAAAATTATTATTATTTGTATATTCTTATATTTACAATTTTATTTGATGTTTGTTTAATTATATATTTTTAATATTTACTATATCATAATGTTTATGATATTTAAATTATTACTTGTTTAGATTATATTATAATTATATATTATCGAGATAATTATAATTATAATAATAATATTTAAATTGAGATTACCTATATTTCCATTTTGATATTTATTTGATTTGCTATTTGTTCTTCAATGTTATTTTGGTGCTACGATTTTGGGGAGGACACTTGAGGTTTTCTTACCACTCTTGAGAGAAGATTGTTTGTAGGGTTGAAGCCTCAAGTAGACCATATCTCCCACCTCAAAAGATTGCTCAACACGTTGCTGATCAGTGTATAAATTCTGTTGGTTTTGAGCTTGTTGCAGATTTTCCTTCAATGACTTCAAGATGTCTTGGCTTTGCTATATCCCCTTTGCCTGTGGAGCTCTACTATCACCAAACACCAAATCCACAAAGTTAGGAGCATCATATCCATAAAGAGCTATAAAAGGAGACATCTTAATCGACATGTGATAGGAAGAGTTATAACAATACTCCCCCAAATGAAGCCATTTTACCCAAGCTCTTTGCTTCCCCGAAACATAATTTCTGAGGTAGCCTTCTAACCATTTGTTTGCAATTTTTGAGTTAAATTGACTTAGAGTTAGCACTATACCACTTAATCTGAAGATTTCCTGCCAAAAAGCACTTAGGAACTTGCTGTCCCTATCACTGACAATAGTTCTAGGCAAACCATGCAAATGGAAAACTTCTCTAAAGAACAATTCAGCTACCTGAGCTATTGTAAATGAACTTGTGATAGCAAAAAAGTGAGAAAACTTAGTCAATCTATCTACCACAACATAAATACAATCTCTCCCTTGCACTTTTGGTAATCCAGTGATGAAATCCATGGCAATGCTCTCCCATTTTTTGGTTAGGAATTGGCAGGGCTGCAACAAACCAGCTGAAAAAGAGTGTTCATTTTTGTTTATTTGACATGTTGGACACTCCTTTATGTAGCACAAGACCTCTTCCTTCATCCCTTTCCATGAAAACCTTTCACGGATCTGCTTATAGGTCTTGAAATACCCTTGATGACTAGCAAGGGGGATGCCATGAAAAGACTGTAGAACCTTCTTTTTAAGCTTGGATTTGGGCACTAAAAAGATTCTACCTTTATAGAGGATCAAACCTTCAACCAACTGATATCTTCCATCTTGCAAATTGCTACGCCCTTAATATTAGTGTACATAGGGTTATGAATAGTCGGCTTGTGGCTATCTTAACTCTCTATTAAGTCATATTATCATTAGTATATTGTTATTTAGTTGTTTAGGTCGGCCTAAGACTTATATAGGTGTGTCTAAGTCGGCCTAGGGGATATCCTAGGCATAAATAGGTATATATAGGAGGTTGTGATTCTTATTTGATCATCAAGTTGTGAAGTGTGTTCTCATTAGAGATATTTGGAGGTTTGCCCCCTCAAAGTGGCTTGTTGTTCTCACTCATTATCAAGTATTTGCAGCATATTTCATATCATGTTCTTCTATTGTGCAAGTTATTTTATAACAAGTGGTATCAGAGCATGATCTTGGCACCGTAGAGGCAAGGTTTTTTCTCAATTTTGGAGGCGATTTTGGGAAGCGCATATCTTTCAGATTTTGGCGAATTTTTTTCTGATTTTGAAAGGGTTTTTGAAAAACATATTAAAGAAGCTATAGTCCACATTTTAGAAGAATTGGAGCAGAATTAAGCGAATTATTGCAGAATTAGGGTTTCTACACAATTTTTTTGGAATTTGCATATCTCAGACATCTTGTCGAATTGGAGTCTGATTTTTATTGGGTTTTTGAAGACATACTAAAGGAGATTACAGTAAAAAATTTGGAGGAATTGGAGCAGAAATAAGCAAGTTATTGAAAAATTAAAGTTTTCACAATTATCACTCTCCACGCTGCAAATCTTCTTATTTCTTGGAGATTTGTCTAGGTGAGAGTTAGTTTGGCCCTAGTAAGTTACAAAAAAAATTTCAGAGAATTTAAGTTTCATTTGTGTGATTTATTTCAAAATTAGTGTTTCCCATCATGACGGGGCCTGCAACAAGGGGCAAAAAGAATGTTGTCACTCTGGGGAAGACTCCTGACAAGGATGGGGTAACAATAGAGGATTTTACTCCTAATGAGGAAATTAGTAAGGTCAAGGAAGACATTTCCTCGTTGAAGATGGATATGTGTGACCTAAGAGGAGACATAACGGACATACGAAACATGTTAAGCACCTACATGGCTGAACCAAGAAAGGAGTTCTGAAGCAACCAAGGTGAAAATTCTTGGTCAGCTAACATTGACACAAGCTTTAGTACTCCTATGGGATCTAGGAATTTATTTCCAAAGGTGGATATGCGCAAGTTCGATGGCAAGGATCCTCTAACATGGATAAACCAAATGGAGAATTTTTTTGAAGTACACCAAATCCCAAATGGACAAAAGGTCACGATGGCTTCTCTATATCTAGAACCAGATCAATTCATTTTGTATCGTTGGCTTTGCACTCATCGAAGGAAAAAGGGGCTCACCGTCTCATGGTCAATTTTTATGGAGGAACTCCAAGCACAATATAGCAATAGCGTGACAGACAACTTCTTCAGCCAACTGGCTAAACTTCAACAAACAGGATTAGTTAAGGATTATATTCAGCAATTCCAGAATTTATCCTTAAGAGTGGATACAATTATGGAGGAAAACTTGAATGATTTATTCTTGGGGGGTCTCAAGGATCACATTCAACATGAGGTATGCATGTTTAGCCCTAGCTCCATAAATGAATCTTTTATCTTAGCACGCAGGGTAGAGGAGAAGTATTTGATTCCTAAGAAGCAAGGGGCTAATGTGACAAGAGAGAAAGGATATTCAACACAACCTACTAGGTTGACTCCACAGCAAATTGAGGAGAAAAGAGCAAAAGGGTTGTGTTTCAATTGTGATAGCAAATACAGTCGAGGACATAAATGCAGTGAAAAGAAATTGTTCTATATTGAAGGTCAAAGTGAGGAAGAAGAGGAGGAACCCATACTAGAGGATGATAGGGAGTCAAATGAGGAATCACATGATTCTCAACCAATCATTTCTTGTCATGCACTCTTTGGTTTCAGTGCTCCCCAAACTCTCAAGGTGGTGGGGTTCTTAAAGAAGCAAAAGGTAATAGTGTTGATTGACTCAGGTAGTACTCATAATTTCATCAACAAAAAGTTAGCTACTCATCTAAATTGTTTTATATATCTAGCTCCAAAGTTTCAGATTTTGATTGCAGATGGTGGTATAGTTAGTTGTTCAGGGAAGTGTCATAGCATTAAATTATCTATGGGAGATTATTAACTTGATACCCCAATGTATGCGATATCCATGGGTGCAACAAATATTGTTTTGGGAGTACAATGGCTTACTACATTGGGAACGATTGAGATGAACTTCCAAGAGCTATTCATGAGATTTCAATCAGAAGGGTAGTAGAGCTAAGGGGGTTGAAGGCAAAATCCCCACAAATGGTAAGCTCTCATCAAATGCAAAAGTTGCTTAAGAAAGGAGTGGATGGATTTGTGGCCCAGCTATGTTCATTAGAAGTCTCTCAATCTAATGCTCCTACTCATCCAGATTTGCAAGGTATAATTGATTGTCACTCAGTTGTTCTTGGAGATATTCCTAAAGGGCTTCCTCCTAAGAGGGATCATGATCATGCCATATAGTTAGTTCCAGGGAGCCACCCACCGAACATCAGGCCTTATAGGTATCCACACATACAAAAGAGTGAGATAGAAAAAATTGGAGATGCTAGAGGCATGAATTATTAGGTATAGCCAAAGTGCTTACTCCTCGCCTGTGGTGATGGTACGTAAGAAGGATGATACTTGGTGCATGTTTCCAGATTATAGAGTGCTCAACATGTACACAATTAAAGATAGGTTTCCTATTCTAGTCATTGATGATTTGCTAGATGAATTGAATGGAGCTATGTATTTTACCAAGTTAGATCTTAGATCTGGTTATCACCAAATTCGGATTAAGGAGAAAGATATTTGTAAGACAACATTTCAGACTCATGAGGGTCATTATGAATTTTTGGTGATGCCATTTGGTCTTACCAATGCACCATCTACATTCCAAAGTTTGATGAATTCCATTTTTAAGAAGTTCTTGAGAAAGTTTGTGTTAGTATTCTTTGATGATATATTGATTTATAGCAAGACTTGGGAAGAACATTTGCAACATGTGGATCAAGCATTACAAATACTTGAAGATCATAAAGTCTATGCTAAGCCATCCAAGTGTGCTTTTGGTCTTAAGGAGGTGGAGTATTTGGGACACATAGTTTCACATGGAGTAAAGGCGGACCCTAACAAAATTAAGGCTATCATGGAATGGCCTATTCCAAAAACCATTAAGAAACTAAGGGGTTTCTTGGGATTGACAGGGTACTATAGAAGATTTGCTAAGTTACCGGTTCGGGTTCAGGGACGGGTTCGGGTACGAGAACCCGGTACGTGGGTACGGGTATGGGTATGTATGGGTACGTGTGTATATATATATATTTATATATATATATATATATATATATATATATATATATATATATATATATATGTATTATATATACAAAAAAATAAGAGAAGTATAGAGAATTGTAAAACTAAATCATTTCATAGTATGATACTTGATCATTGATCAATGCCAAATGCCAAAGATAAATATTAAATGCCAATTGATAGTTGAAAAATATTCAAATAAAATTACTGAATTACAAAATGTAGTTCATGAAACATTGAAACATGATTCAATGTTCATTGTTCAAGTGCTCATCAATCATCAAAAGGATTGTCAGAATCATCGTGACTTGGATTTTGAGCGGTTTGAACTTCAAAATCATCATCATTTGAACCCAAAGCGGATCCAACACCATGTGATATGTCATCAATATCACCCACATCATCCATAGTGGCTCTAGCAAGATCCTGAATGGTTGCATCCAAGTCAGTAGACTCGGGTGCTACATCCCAAAGCCTCGCTGCCCCCTGCCTGTATTGAGGATCCTTACGTGACAGAAGACGCAAATTGGAATGAATATACACTAAGTCTTCAGCTCTTTTTGCAGCCAACCGGTTACGCTTCACTGAGTGGATAAAGGAGTATGTACTCCAATTCCGTTCAGCGGCAGAAGAGCTTGCAACCTAGAGAGAAAACCAACAAAATTAAAAAAAAATAAAAAAATGCAAGATAAATTCAAGAATGTTAAGTGTTAAATTTTACAATACAAGTGGCAAAAAAAAAAAAACTTGTGAGAGGATCTTGATTGCAAGAGGTTGGAGGTACATATAATCTTGACCATGGAGGTACCACCATGTAAGAGCATCCATTTTGTATTGGTCTCTAGCAACAGAAGAGGTATGATTTTTTGATTTTCCTGAGATAAACATTCCAAATTCTCTCATGACACTTGTATGCACTTCTGGATCACTGAACATTCTACTAAATGTCGTCTTATACCCATTAGCAACTTCAGAATCTCTATATGGCGGTATTCTCCCTGGGATAGAAAGTACTTCAGTGGTATAGTACCTCGGAGATAGGGCATATGCAAGGAGGTGCAATGGAGTTGTCATCTTGTTCCAACAATGAAGAACAATTGCTTCCACCCTTTTGTAAAAGGTGTCTTCAGGATCATTCTCTCTTTTTTGTATTTCTATTTTTATTTTTTCCAACATTGTGTCCATGCTATCATAGACATCCCCCAAGCATGGTTCATCTATATCAGCAAACCGAAGCATAGACATGATAGGTTCGGTGAACTCCAATACATAATTCACACGATCCCACCGATCGTCATGCAAGATCAATGCCTTGACCTTTTGGGCCCTCTCTGAATTTGATTGCTTCCATATACTCCATTGGTTGCTAATAACCATTTGACTCAATGCATCTTTCACCTTCACAAGTCGTCTCAGAACAATTGTGTGAGATGCAAACCGGGTCTCAACAACCTAAGAACATGTTAATAGTAAGTTAATAACACATTTAAATATGTAAATAATGCAAAAAATTATTTTATTCAATTATGTAAAACATGACATAAATGATAAATGAAACTAAATAAATTAAATTTACCTTCAACAATTCCAATCTTGAAAAAGTTATGAAAATTGCTTGTGACATATGGTGGTTTGTCACAAACATCTGGATCTCCTCAGACTCCTGGTATATTTCTTTCACCCACTCTATTTGGTTGCCAATTGCTTGCATCACCAAATTGAGGGAGTGTACGGTGCACGGTGTCCAAAAGATGTGCTCATATCTAGCCTCTACCAAAGCACCTGCAGCCCTGCAAACTTTTGCATTGTCTGTAATTACTTGCACAACATTTTCACTACCCACCATCTCTATGGAGTCAATGAGAATCCTGGAAATGAACTCTGCATCTTTCACTTTCCCTTCACAGTCAACCGCCCTCAAAAACATTGCCCCCTTGGGGGACACTGCAATAACATTAATCAATGGACGGTTTTTGCAATCTTTCCATCCATCGGAAACAATAGATACACCTATTTCAACCCAAGAATCTCTAATTGGTTTTAGTTGGGCCTCTACAGATTTCTTCTCTTTTTGCAATAAGGTGGTACACACCTTTTCATACCCAGGACTTGTGAAACCAGGAGGTGCACTATTTATTGCTGACACCATGTCCCGCCAATATGGTGATCTCACCAAGTTGAATGGAAGACCATTGGCATAGAGGCAACGTGCAATTTTTTCTTCAGCAATATCTCTTGCCTCCATTTTAAATGCCTTCTCTAATGGACCTCTCTTGCGGGTGGTGGTTTTTGGTTCTTCATCTTCTTCTTCCGTAGAGGGTATAGACAAGAAGGGATGTCTAGAGGGCCTAACTATCTGAGTGGGTAATGTTGTTGTTTTTTTCTTTCCAGAACTATAACTACTTTGTTTTCCTCTTGCAACCAATTTGTCAGCATCTTCTTGTTATTTTATAAATGCTGCTATTTGTATAGCAGACCACCCCTTCTTATCTGGGCCCTCACACATATTAATCCCTTTACCACCAGGGCCCATAAAATGAAGTTTCACTCGGTAATAGGAGCTATTATATTGTGTATTGCAAAAATTACACTTCCAAACAAACCCCCCACCTCCAGGAATTTGTGAAATTCTTGTGGTATAACTGCATAAAGGAGATCCTTTATCAATTTTGAACTTTTGGCTTCCCTCCCGACCCACTGTACTTTGACTACTGGCCATTGTTGCAATCTATAAAAAAAATGAAAAAAAAATATATATACTTGAAAAACTTCTTCACAAACTTGAAAAAATCCATCAAAAGATTAAAGAATGGGGTTTAAATGCATACCTTAAACACTTAAATCTCTTTTGTAGAAGCTATTTTCCACTCCACGATCGATCTCCTTCGAATACAATCACCTCCCTTCAAAATGCTAAGATGGAGAGAAAATATGGAGAGAGCAAAATGAGAGGTAAAAATGAAATGTTTTAGTGTTGAAAGGCCTCATATTGGGTCGTTTTAGGGTTAAGAGGCAAAATAATAATAAAAAAATTGCTTTTTATTTGACTTTGGGCCCACTTTTTAAGTGCTGGGTGGTGGGTTCTAGATGCCCAATCGTGGGCAGGTACCCCAGTCTGCACCATTGGGGTGCTCTGGGACGCGTGCCAGCCACATGGGATCTCGGTCGCGGCGCACCCGGGAGAACCACAGGGCTACACGCAACCCAACCATTACCCATAATTCGTGCAGTTCGCACCAGGGGTTTGAGGCCTGTGGGTACGAACCCTGCAACATAGAAGATTTGTGAAGAATTATGGTCGTATAGCAGCACATCTCACCACTCTATTGAAGAAGGATTATTTTCATTGGAACGAGTCTGCCAATACAGCATTTGAGAGATTGAAGGAGGCTATGTGTACAACTCCAGTGCTTGCCACTCCTGACTTCACCAAGGAATTCATTGTGGAATGTGATGCTTCTGGAAATGGGATAGGAGCAGTGCTCATGCAAGAAGGTTGACCAATTGCTTTTGAGAGTCGTCAATTAAAGGGTAAGAATCTACTAAACCTATTTATGAGAAGGTAATGCTAGCAATCCTCCATGCAATTAAACAATGGAGGCCTTATCTATTGGGTAGACACTTCAAGGTTAAGACAGATCATGATAGCCTAAAATATTTTTTGGAACAAAGACTATCTTCTGAAGAGCAACAAAAATGGGTCACTAAGATGTTAGGATATGACTTTGAGATTGTATATAAGAAAGGAAAAGAAAATATTGTAGCAGATGCACTTTCAAGGAAGGATGAGAAAGATGAAGCCTTATTGTGTGCCCTTTCAATATTACAAGCAAATTGGGTGGAGGAAGCCAAAGCAGAGTGGCAAAATGATGTTGTGACAAGTAATCTCATCGAACAATTAAAAAGTGATCGTAGTAGTTCAGATAAGTTTTGTTGGCAGGGAGATACTCTTTGGTATAAAGAGCGTTCGTATCTCTGCAAGAATTCCACTCTTAAACACAAGATTCTCACAGAGTTGCATGAGTCTCCAGTGGGTGGTCATTCAGGATTTTTGAAGACATATCATTGAGTCAAGCAAGATTTTTTTTGGGAAGGGCTAAAAGGTGATGTTCAAAAATTTGTGGCTAAATGTTTGGTTTGTCAAAGGAATAAAGGGGAGACAATTAAGACACCAGGTCTCTTGCAACCCTTATCTATTCCTTGCCAGCGTTGGGAAGAGGTCTCCATGGACTTCATCACAGGGATTCCCAAATATAAAGGTCATAATGTCATCATGGTAGTAGTTGATCGCCTCACTAAATATGCACATTTCATTGCATTATCACATCCTTTTATAGCAAGTGCAGTGGCAAAATTTTTTTTGGGGAATATCCAAAAGCTACATGGTACACCTAAGGTTATGTGTTAGTGATTGTGATCCTATCTTCACTAGTCACTTTTGGAAAGGTTTATTCTCATGTTTGGATACTCAATTAGCTCATAGCTCTTCATACCACCCTCAATGAGATGGGAAAACTAAGGTTGTTAGTAAGTGTTTGGAAGGATATCTACGTTGTTTCACTTCAGAGAAACAGTCTCAATGGGTAGATTGGCTACCACTTGCAGAATGGTGGTATAACACTTCTTTTCATAGCTCATAAAAAATGTCTCCATTTTTGGCACTTTATGGATATCATCCTCCTTCCATCACATCATCAATAAAGGTGTCACCAAGAGTTCAGGCAATAGAAGACCACTTGCTTCATCAACAAGAAGTACTTTTAGGACTCAAGGAGAATTTAGCCATGGCACAAAATCGAATGAAACAATAGGCAGACCAACATCGTAGTGAAAGAAGTTTTGAAGTTGGGGATTGGGTCTTCTTGAGATTGCAGCCTTATAAGCAAATCTCACTAAAGCAACAAAAAAAGAATAATAAGTTGTCTCCAAGGTATTATGGTCCATACCAAATCATGCAAAAGATTGGTAGTGTTGCCTACAAGCTAGAATTGCCACCAACAACAAAGATACATCTAGTTTTTCATGTTTCCTGTTTGAAGAAGGTAATTGGGCATAATATTCCCACTCAAACAACACTACCAGAGCTCGATGAAGAAGGAAGAATCACTTTGGAACCAGAGTGCATTCGTCAAACACGCACAAAGAAGCTGAGGAATAGAACTCTCATTGAGTATCTCATCCAATGGAAGAATTTTCCAGTTTATGATGCCACATGGGAGGACGAGGAGTTCATTCAAAAGAATCCAAACTTGATTAGCATTGAGGACAATGCTTCTTTGAAGAAGGGGGGCATGCTACGCCTTTAATATTAGTGTACATCGGGTTATGAATAGTTGGCTTGTGGCTATCTTAACTCTCTATTAAGTCATATTATTATTAGTATATTGTTATTTAGTTGTTTAGGTCGGCCTAAGACTTATATAGGTGTGTCTAAGTTGGCCTAGGTGATATCTTAGACATAAATAGGTATATATAGGAGGTTGTGAGTCTTATTTGATCATCAAGTTGTGAAGTGTGTTCTGATTAGATATATTTGGAGGTTTGCCCTCTCAAAGTGGCTTGTTGTTCTCAGTCATTATCAAGTATTTGCAACATACTTCATATCATATTCTTCTATTGTGAAAGTTATTTCATAACACAAATGACCTTCTATGATGCTGGGTGCAACCTGATTTTTTGCATAATCAACAAGCAACAACTCCTTCCAATCTTCAATAAGCTCACAAAAAGAATGCAAATGAGGTCTTCTTGATAAAGCATCCGCCACTATGTTGTTTTTTCCTTTGACATACTCAATGTCAAAGTTGTAAGCTTGGAGCTTACTCACTCACTTCTGCTGCCTTTCATTCAAATCCTTTTGGCGCATAAAATGCTTAAGACTGCTTTGATCAGTCTTCACCACGAACTTGCTTCCCACCAAGTATTGTCGGAACTTCGCTAATGCGTGCATGATGGCGAGCATCTCTTTGTCATAAATTGAATATGTTTTTTCTGCTCCTCTCAATTTTCTGCTCTCAAAGATGATGGGGTGTTTGTCTTGCATGAGAACAATTCCTACTCCTTCATCTGAAGCATCGCATTGCAGCTCAAAAGGCTTCGTGAAATTTGGTAGAGCCAACACTGGACATGAGCTCATTATGTGCTTGAATTTATCGAAGACTCCTTGAGCCTTATCCGTCCATAGAAAAGCTCCTTCTTTGTGAGATCAGTAAGGGGGGCTGCAATTTGAGAATACCCCTTTACAAACCTTCTGTAAAAACTATAGAAGCCCAAAAATCCCTTCAAGTGAGACGTTCTTTGGAGGTGGCCAATCTAAGATAGCTTTTATCTTCTCTGGATCAACTTGGACTCCCTTAGAGCTGATAATGTGGCTGAGATAAAGCAGCTCTATCATCCCAAACTCACATTTTGATTATTTGGCAAACAAACATTCCGCCTCCAAAATGCTAAGCAATTCTTCCAAGTGCTTAAGGTGCTCCTCCGAAGACTTGCTGAAAAAGAGAATGTCGTTGAAGAAGATGAGCACAAATTTCCTCAACTGCTGCCTAAAAATATTGTTCATACAAGATTGGAATGTTGCTGGAGCATTTGTCAAACCGAATGGCATGACAAGGAATTCAAAATGCCCAAAGTGGCATTTGAAAGCAGTCTTCTCAATATCCGCCTCCCTCATTCTTATTTGGTGATATCCTGATCTGAGATCAATCTTTGAGAAGTACATGGCCCCATGGAGCTCATCAAAAACTTCATAATAAAATCTGATATTGCACAAGAAGGGTCGCCTATAGCATAGGAAATGAATGAGCAATACCCAAAATGAAAATAAAAATCACACAAAGCTCTGCAAACAAAAACGTCCTTCAGCCATGACTAAAGCAGCAAACTCAAAACTTGTAAAAACATCTGAAAACTCCATTTGAAAGCTCAATCTGCATTCTCAAAGTTAGAAGCAGTCTCATTATCAGCTAGGTGTTGTCTTTCAAACACGAAATTGATCCAAGCTAGGAGGTAAGCATCCCTCAAAACCATTTTCCTAAAAACATTCTAGCAACATAATAGTATAATAGACATTGGATTCGAAATGAAAGAGCAGAAGCCTCCTTATATAGATTTTTGAGGTGACTCTTCAGCTTCCCTAGAAAGGAGACCATCTCACCTTTTTGATAATATTTTAATTTTAAAAATCATTTCTCCCTTCCTCATGGCGTCCAAAACCTCTAGGCAATATTGACTTTATAGAAATAGTAATTCTTCCACAAGAGGTGTCCAACCTTAGAAATATTATTTCCTTCTCCTGATGATGCGTCCACCCTCAAGGGCCCCTTCTTTAAAACAACTTAAGTCATCACATTAGGCCAAGGGTGCCAAAATTAAAATATAACATTAATAACTCAAAATAATTCAATTTTCCAAATTTGCACCTCAAAAGCCAAATCCCAAAATTACTCAACTGTCCTACATGAAGTGGAAAGCTTATTGTGTTACTGCCAACTGGAGTACTGCTAAAATTAGAACTTACTAAAAATAGTAAATTCTAAAAGTTGCTTAATTCACTTTGCATGTTCTATCATTGCGAAGCTTTTTGAAAACCCAGAAAGAATCCACAAACCAAAAATCCAAAACTCCATATGCAAGCCTGTGAAAAAATGCCAAAATCCCCCAAACACCGGAAACCCTAATTTTACCTCGACGAGCCTACAGGCCTCCGGAATAGGCTGACGAGCCACTACACTGTTCTCTGATGAGAAGGGGACATTACACTTTCACAAATAACATTTTAGTAATTTAACTTAAAATGCTTAAGCCCTTTTTCTCATTTTCAAGGATAATGAATAACTAAGATTAATTTGCCAAGCAATGAAATATTTTGTCACCCAATTTAATTAAACATTGAAATAATTCCAACTTGATTTTCCCCTACCAATGAAATAAGTTCAAACTACAAATAAACTAATTACAATAAATTGAATATAACTTCCAATGCATTTAAATAGCATTTTCCTGTTTTCCCAATTTCTCCATTTCCCAAATGCATTAAATATCATTAAAATGCAATGATTTAACCTTCGAATAAAATCAAAATGCAGACGGGGAAATAAATAATCAAAATTACACATTTATGGATTAACACACAACACATGCGGACTTGGAATCACCACCGATTTGGATCTAGATTCACATAGGGTCTCACAAGACATATCTGACACTCGATTTGAGTGTGATAGAGGTTACCAAACTAAGTTAACCCAAAGTGACATCTCCAATATTATCACTGTTGGGGAAATAACCTAGAACGACACACTCAAGTGGGGAAATGACTTTTTACTTGCACACTTAGGTCACACATTAAGCATTCCTGCACTATATATAATAGCTGAAGCAATACACAATCACCCAATAAGCTACATTGTCACATGATCACATAATCATAACATCCAAAACAACTAAATATCAATGCATATCGTCCAAAAATGAAAATGCAATAAGTGACAATCATCTAGAATGCCAACACAATAATAATAACATCCATCTATGTAAACATATATATATATATATATATATATATTACAGAGATAAAATAAAGTATAAGCACTGCCAACTTTAACATAGAAGTTGTTGGCATTAAATTCGCACCTCTGGTGTGCTTATTGGAAACGGACAGCTATGCACAGTTAGACTGCTCTTCAAAATAGGAGGGGAAGTCCCCTCTTTTGCTGATAATGCGTAAAAGGAAAAAGTAAACTAAATTCGTAACTTTTTATCTCAGCTGAGAGCACAAGGTTATAAAACTCTTTGCATTGCAGCTGAGGTTTTTTCTGGTTTCGTAACTTCAACTACAACTAGGCCTAAACTTATAACGCTTTAATCTCCTTGAGTAATTTCATGGCAAGAGGATTTAGAAGTAAACGGGAAATGATTTGGTAAACACGAAGCTTAAACAAACTTATTTCCAGAACGCATCCGAAGATTCATTGTACTTTCGGATAGAAGCTGAAACAAAGATTATAAAAGCAAAACATCAAACGATAAACTTTGTCTCAAAACTCCCTCAAAGACTCATTGTACTTTTGAGGTGTAGGCTGAAATAAAGATTATAAAAACAAAAAATGAAATGATAAACTTGATCTAAAAATTCCCTCAAAGACTCATTGTACTTTTGAGGTGTAGATCGAAATAAAGATTATAAAAACAACAATACTGAAAGATCTTGAGACTTTGGATCAAAGCACTATTGGTATAAGATTTATTTCCTCAAACTCCAACAATATTTACACATTTGGGACAGCAGATTGTATCAAGAGGACAAACATACAATATACGATCAACCAAATAACACTGAACAAAGTGGACAAATATTGACTAGCAAAGCTTGAAGGCACTAAGGCTCAAAATTTTTGTTATAGTAATAATGGTTAAGAAATAATGAGCAAGGTTGCTCTTATTTATAGACAAACATAGGAGTACGGAAACCTAAAATTTCCTTGTGTTTAACAATTAGTCTTGCAAATCAGCAAGATTTATTCCTATGTCTAATCAAAGGTAACTAATAGTTAATTGGAAAGACTACATCAGTTAACTGATCTAAAACTAAAAAGAACTTCAACTGTACAATAGGTGTCTCCAAAGATAGAAATGCATGAAGAGTGGATAGTCAGTTAACTTGGAAAAGGCGTCAAGTTTAATTGATGTTTTAAATCCTATCTTTGGATTTGGTTGCACGTCTCAACTGATAGTTCACTGGTTGCCAACTCGAGCAATCATATCCTCCAAGAAGTTGTTAATTGCCTCATCATTTGGAGCACTGACACTCTTTTGAATGATGTGATGCCTCTGCAACATCTCCTCGCCACCCGCAATTTGACTTTGAAAATCCCTTCTCCTTTCAGCTGCGTCATCGAACCTTGCTGACATGGCTGCAACTTGAATCAACTTGCAGTCAATAGGGTCACCGTTGAAGCTACTACAGATGTGTTGGCATTACAATTTGCACCTTTGAAGTATGTATTTGCAACAGACAGCTATGCACAATATTAACTGCTCTTCAAATTAGGAGGGGAAGCTTCCTCTTTTGCTGATATGCGTGAAAAAGTAAAATATCCTAAATCCTATCTTTTTGACTCAACTGGAAGAGGCACAAGGTTAAGAAAACCAATACATTGCAGCTGAGGTTTTTCTCTGGTTTCCGCAGATCTTAACTACAACTAAGCTAATGCTAAAACTATCCTATCTCCTCTAGATAAACCGAGCAAGAGGAATTAGGAGCAGGGAATTGATATACGATAAACTTTATTATAGGATTCCCAAGGAGGCAAAATACTCTATTTGAGGTGTAGGCTGAAATAAAGGTTATTGAAAACGACAACAAATGGTAAACTAGTTCTTAGGATTCCCAAGGAGGTAAAATACTCTATCCGAGGTGTAGGCTGAAAGTAGGTTATTGGAAACAAACATTAAACGGCAAGCTTGATCTCAGGACTCCCAAGGAGGTAAAATACTCTATCCGAGGTGTAGGTTGGAAACAAGATTACTAAAAACAACATCAAACGATAATCTTTATCTCTAAATTCCCAAGGAGGTAAAATACTCTATTCGAGGTGTAGTTATGAAACAAGATTATTTAAAACAAATAAACCCAGGACAGCAAATTGTATGAAGGAACTATCACACAAAAAAACGATCAACCAACTTTATATTAACAAAGTGAGTAAGTACAAAATAACAATATTGCACGTCAAGGTGGCTTAACAATTTATTATCACAGTAAAAGTCCCATACAAATGAGCAAGGGTGCTCTTATTTATAGAACTTCAAGGAGTAGGGAACCCTAAAATCTCCTTGAGTTTACACTCAGTCTTGCAAGCATGCAGGAGTTTATAAGTTTATGCAGCCTAATAGTTAACTAGAAAAACAACATCAGTTAACTAATTCTAATACAAAATAAATGGACCTTGCAATATGCAAGTCCTTATTGAAATAAGAGTCAACAGGTAACTAACATTAGTTAACTAGATCCTAATTGAAAGTCCGACCTCCTCCAAAAGATATCCCCGAAGATGAGATAAACATGCATGAAATCAGCAATCAAAACTCAAGAAAGATGTTGAGTTGACTGCTGCTTATAACTCTATCCTCAGTAACGACTATGAGATCCATTTGTCTGTCTACTTTGGGTCGTCATGCGCCATCATCTCCTCCAAGAATTCCTTAACTATCTCATCTTCTGGCACTTTGATGCTATCCAACATGATAGATTGCCTACACAACGCCTTCTCTCCATCCTTGATCATTCTCTGGCACTCTTTGACTTCTTTAGCTAACTTGTCGAAGCTTGTTGACATCACCAAGAAATGATTCAACTTGGACACCACAGGCTCACCATCAAGACCGTCATGAACTAAATTCTAGAACTCAGTTTGCACAGCCTTGAGATCAGTGTAGGTACCATTTTCACGAAGATAATGGCACAGGATCTGAGTGACGAATCCCCTCACAAGTTTGAGTGCACCAACAACATCTCCTTTGATTCCATCCAACTTTGTAGAGATTCTTTCATACGTTTCCACTTTGAAGAGGTGTTGTTCTCTCCAATCAAAAAGCTTTCTTTTATCTTCATCTGCTACAACGGCGTCGTATGCAACTGCCAACTAAGAAATGAGAATCAAATCCTTCGGTTTGCCCTCTGCTATAGTCAACTCAAGCCGCAAGATTCCTTGACGAAGATCATGTGCATCGTACCTTAATTGATACAATTATGTGATAAGTTATATGTCTGCAATAATGAAATCCTCGATCCAGTTTTCCAAGAGTTTTCCATGATTGACTAATTGACCCAACGTTTGTTGATTTGTAGGTGTCTCTCGAAGCTGTAGAAGAATAGCCGCCTTGCTTGAGGTTCCATGAAGAAGATCCGAGATGTACTGCTGCAATTGCTTATTCTCAGCCTTGAGGACTGCCTTGTCCTCTCCGTCCTTCATGACCCTCTCCTCAAGATTACTTGCAGCAACCTTAAAGAGGCTCACGTCCATGTGTCGAGTGCTCCTAGCAAGATTAGCTTTGACGAAGGTGAAATCACCAACTTCAACTTCACCTAGACTCTTGCCCTCCAGTGGTGTAGCAACCTCAACAACGATCTCCGCTTCAGGAGTCTTTTCTATGTGCACTTGCTTCTTGCTCTTCTTGTTTGACTTATCTTGATAGGGACTGCCAAACTCAGATAGATCAAGCTGATAGGAAGGCTTTCGCCTTAGTCTTCCCAAAGTCTTCTCAAGCCAACATGAGTGATCAAAGTTAACCTCTCTTGGAAAAATTGCTATAGCTATGTTGACCTCTGGTGGATTAACTGGTACTGAAGTTTCACGAACCAGCGATTCTGGCTCTGAGACAATGTTAATTTGAATGGGAGATTGAGGAGAAAATGGCAGACCAAGAGATGAAGAACCGACTTTAGTTTGTACCACTGGCTCTACTGGAACTTCCAATGCCTTCTTGATCTACTTTTGTTGACTTGTATTCCTTCCCTTCGTGTTTCCACTAGCTCTAACACCTTTAGGTGGATGCATTATGGCCTTAACTCTAGGTCTCGACCTTGATGTAGAAGGTAGTGAAGAAAACACCACTGGCGGCTCTGTAACTGGAATTGCCTTCCGCCTTTTCTTGCTGTCCAAGAAATACATGCTAGTTTTGACAACTCCTCTTGATAAGTCCTCCACTGAAGTACTCTCTTTGGCGTACCAATCCGGTTGTTGAAGTGGCTGGCGAGCAACTTGATCCTTGACGAATGTGGTAAGCAACACCTCTCTGTCATCATCTGACAAACCTTCAATGTCTTCTGATAGGAAATCAGCAAGCTGAGGAAGAGTAAGTCTGCAATAGTGACGTCTGCGTACTTCAAATTGATCTTCGCGGTTGGCCCAAGAGTCCTCAAGTGCTGGTCTATGTGAATGACTTCGCTTCAACCAAGTTGCATAGTGACCCAAAAGATCATAGGAGCGCTTCTCACTGAGATACTTGAGATGGAGTTTTGACAACTCGTTGCTCATCAACTTGCAATCAGCAGCTCTCCTGCATTTGAAAATACCCAATCCAAAAGGAAAGGTGAACGCTTGCTTGTGCCGATTGCGAAGAAAAGTATGAACATCGTGAACCTGTCTCATGAACTCCATGAACAAGACCCTGTCTGACGGATACCTAGGTAGCATCATATGCTCTCCAGTGTAACCATACACTTGAATATATGTGAAAGTGGGAAAGTGGATGAACCAATCTGCCCAACTCTCCATTGCTGATTTTGCCTCAGTCGAAATTCTGATGTGCATCTCATTATCAAGGTCTCTGACTGTCTTTATCAAGAAGTGATCATTCAGCTTTTTGAAATCTTGTTCAGTCTTTGAGAGGTCCAATTGTGGGAAGTATTTGTGAACATGCTGAACACCAAGAGTTCCATTGGTCTTCAAAGTTCTAAAATTGCATTGGAATGCAATTAAGTAGACAAGATAAGAAACCACGTGAAACTCATGGATTTTAAGAAATCCTGTGATTTGCTGGTAAAGAACTTTGCTGATCAGCATGGTCTAGTCAAAGTGTTCCTTATTGTTGATAATCTGGGAAATGACATAGAACATCCACGATCGAAAGATATGAGCTTCCTCTTGACCAGTAATCCGGTTGAGCAAAGTAATCAGAATAGCTATCTCGTCCTTGAACTCCCCATGGCTAAGCTTCTTTGGCAAGTTGGTTTTCTGTTCTTTTAGCCACCTTTGAGCAACCTTTCTCCGAGATCTTTCCTTGACTCCCTACCATATCTTGTCACAATCCTCCATGACTATGACAAAATTGTTTGAACGCGGTGGAATGGCGAAGCACTTCTCAACATCCCTCGGCTTGAGGCTGCAAATGACTCTCCCATCAGCTGATCTAATTTTTCTTGTAGATGAGTTGTAATGCTTAATGCATGCAATGAAAAGCTCAAGATCAAACACCGTGATAGGAATAGATGCTGCTGCAAGCAAACTTGAGCGATCAAAATTCTTGATTGTTGAGCTGTCAATGCCCTCCAACGTGCTTAATTTGATCATTGGATAAACGTGACCCAAGTCAGTGTCACACTGGGTTTCAAAAGGTCGTGAACTATGACCGATTTGGTCTTGTATTTTATTGGGTTGAATTGCATTTTGAAAATCTAGACTTTTGACTGTAAAGTCGGATATGTTTGGGCAAACTTTAGAAAAAGCTAAAAATGGCTCCTAGTGAGGCTAAAAATACCCAGTTGAGGGGAAATTTGTAGAAAATCTTTTGAAACGTGGGTTTTGTACAGAATGAAATTCTAAGCCAACCTAGATTGTTAGAAACTCGAAAAAATGAGTTTTACAAAGGCATGCAAAGACTTTTCAGATTAGAACTGTAGGGGTTGTAGGTGCAGTGAGGGCAATTTTTCTTGAGAAAAACTGGCACATGGGTTTTGTAGGCGCCAATGAGCTAAACAGATCAAGATTCTTTGTTTTTGGAAAAAATGAGTTTTTGACCCACATGCATAGGAATCTTTGGAAAAAAGCACAATACTTCAAAATGAGAAGTAACGGGGCAATTTTCTCGAAGAATTCAGAAACATAAGTTTTGCTGCTGACGCCGAATTATGTGAACCTAGATGATCAGATTCTGAAAAAGATGCCGTTTACTTTGACATGTGAGAGAAAACCTAAGACAAGGATAGAAGAATTTTAGAGAGAGAAAATAGAAGTTATATTTTGCCTCTGAAAATGACGCCTATGCCTTGAATGAGATTTGATGAAGTCTGGCATGCATGAACTCGAATGATGAAGTCTAGAAAATAATTCCTCTGAACAATCTGGACCTGGTACTGCGAAGAACACTGAAAAATGTCACCTGTAGCGCCTTCAAATCTTTCTTGCACGAGAAAATATGTGCTTTTCCTCAACCTGTGATGAGAATAATGGACGCCCAAATGCCTTAATAAATAAAATTTATGAGTAAGGCATCAATTTTGCATTCAAATCCCTAAATTAGGACATAATAATCTTATTGGAGTTCCATTTAGTTAATTGAATGAAAAATAAGCCCTAAAATGGGTGCCACCCAGCATGCAATTCAGTTATTTGCCACATGCAAGTAAAAATCAAGTCATGTTGAAGTCAACTTAGAAGTTAAACTGGAGATTTAATATTATTTTAAGTTGAGTTTAAAAACTCAAGTTAAAAGGGCGGCCAAGTCACTTAAGTCTCAAAAAGTCAAAGTTTGACTTTGGGTGCCATTACTCCAAACTTAGAAACTTTTTGAAAATTTTCATTTGCAAACGTCACCGGAGCCTATTTTTGATCATTGATTTTGATTGACTGATGTATCCAGAAGACTGGCTGACAGTTTCATTGAAGAGCAAGATCAAAACTGACAAGGAGCTCCTTGAGGTTGCAAACCCTAATTCTAACTTTTGAGGCCTCAAAATTCTAGGAGCCTTTGGCCTCTAGGGGCGCTTTTTTGGTCCAAACTTAGTCAATTTTCATGCATTTTCATCATTTTGAACTTGATTTTGACCTCACTTCATTTTGCATTCTTCGACACTTGACAAAACTTCAGAGCTGGCTGACAGGTTCATTGCGGAGTTGGCTCAATTCTGAACATGATCTCTTGAAGAACACTTTTCCTAAAAACATCATCTAGCAGGTGAAAAACTTGGGCGGCCCTGGCCTCCAGGGGCACTTTTCCTCCCTGACTTAAACCGTTTTTCAAATTGGCTGATAATCCATTCAATCTCTGGTTGTAGGCTATTGACTTGTCCTTTGACCCGACTGAGATATGCAACGAAAAGCTGGAAGCATCATAGATAGGATGAGCATTTGAACTGAACGAAACAACTACATTTGAGGGTCCAAAACCTTGGGTGCCCCTAGCCTCCAGGGGCGCTTTTGGTCTTTTTTGACATTTTTTTGACCATGATAAAACCTTACGTTTAAATCCTGATTCTGGCAGTTCAGCAACTCAGATTAATCCACTGACGGATTCGTTGCAAAGCCTGATAAAGCCTAAGACAAACATCCTGGGTATCATTTGATCAAAAACTTTCATCTGGTACCTCAAAAAGTTGGGCACCCCTGGCCTCCAGGGGCGCTTGTCTGCTCCAGTGTTGGTCAAATTTTCACTGATTTCATCTCCCTTGTTCCTCGTTCAATCTCTTGCTTCAGGTGCTAGACAGATCTTATGGACTGGCTGGTAGGCTCATCGCAAAGCTAACAGTATTCTAGAGAAGTCTTCTTGGAAGTGACAAACCCCAAAAAGGTAATCTGGGCCTCTGAAATCTAGGGCACCCTTGGCCTCCGGGGGCTGTTTTGTTACCAGAGTTAGAAAAATTTCGATGATTTTCACCTCAACGAAAATCCCCTCTGTGATGAAGCATCATTTTGAGTATATCTCGCTATAGAATCTTCGTTGGAGCGTTTTAAGCTTAGATTCGACACTTGGTATTTGGCCATCAACCATTGACGACTTCGGAGGTCCAAACTTTTCTCCTGAAAAAGTGAAAACTACCCACCAGACTTAAATTGACTTTTTCTTGATTCCAACTAAACCACTGTGATCGTGAAGTGAAATAAGCCAATCAAAATAATTTTCAGTCAATTCTGACAAGATTCAATTTTTAGGGTTTTGACCTAAAAACAGGGGCTCAAAAACCCTAATTTTCAAAAATTTCAAATTTTTCCAGTATCTTCCAGACATCAAACTGACTAAAAGCCCATACTTGGTTTTCCCAAAGATTGACTTTTGACAACACTTTTACAAGGTTTAGACTATTTTAAGCAAAATGCCTTAATGAAGCAAAAAAATTGGTTTGGGTACAACAGGATGAGGTCCTGAAATTGCGTTTGTACTTCGTCGAGCTCAATGTACTCACCATCCTCATGTTGATACTGGCAAGGGACTTGTGACACGAACATTCTTACGAACTTGAGTGCACTTGCCACCTTCTGTTTGTATTCAGTCATTTCTACAGAGATTACTTCATATGTTTTTACTTTGAAGATTTGTTCTCTCCAAGGAAAAAGTTTCTGTTTGTCTTCCTCCGTAGTGACTGAATCATACGCCATCCTCAAGTGAGAAATGATGATCTCATCCCTGGGTTTCCTTTCTGCCATGCTTAGCTTTGACTCCTGAATTTCTAAGCGAAGATCGTGGGCATTGTACCTTAACTGGTACATTTCTGCAAGTATGAATTGGCCCTTGGTGATAAAATCTTCTACCCTGTCTCTCAGGTATTTCCCATAAATAACCAATTGACTTAGTTGATTTTGTTTTGCAGGTAATTCTAGCATCTGTGGGAGCAATGTGGTGACATGTGAAGTATCATGAAGCAAGTTAGAGATGTACTGCTGTAACTGCTGATTTTTCAGCCTTGAGGGCTCCCTTGTCCTCTCCATCCTTGATCATTCTTTCCTTAAAGCTAATTGCTGCAACCTCAAAGAGACTTACATCAGCTTGTCGTGTACTTCCACCAAGGTTGGCTTTGACCAATGTGAAATCATTGGCCTCAACCTCATTGGTGTTCTTGTCAACTAGTGGCGTTGCAATCTTGATGACAATCTCGTTGTCAACAATCTTCTCCACGTGAACTTGTTTTTTGAGTTTCTTGTCCGATGTGTCTTGGTAGACATTATCAAACTCAACAAAGTTCAATTGGTAAGATGGCTTTTTCCTCTTCCCACCCAGGAGGTTCTCAAGCCAGGATGAAGAGTCTCGACTAACTTCATTGGGAGGATTAGTTCTAGTCTCATCAACTCTTGATGAATGAGTTGGTGTCGAGATGTCATGAATTGGTGAATCAGATTCCAAGTCAATGTGAATTGGAGATGGTTGCGGTGGTGATGGAAGATTGGGAGGCTCTATTTCAACTTTTGGCATTGCTTCAACTGTATCTGTGGCTGCATCCATTTGTTGTTCTTGCTGATTTACATCAACAACCTTCATCTTTTCTTTCAAATTCGTTGGCACCCTATAGTTCTTTGAACCCTTTGGAGGATTGTTCATCACTTTAACCATGGGTTTTGATTTGGAAGTGGAGGTAGTGTGGTGGTAATCGGTGGTGGCTCTGTGACTGGGGTGACTACCTTTTGCGTCCTCTTGCTATCTAGGAATAGCCTGTTGTTCCTTAGAACCCGACTTGTCCTTTCCTCAATGGAGGTGCTCTCTTTGGCATACCAAGCAATGGGTTGAAGTGGCTGACGATCAATTTGATCTCTGAAATATGTGGGAAGTATGACTTCCCCATCATCATCCGATAAACCTTCCATATCCTCCGATAAGAAATCATGCGAAACTTTGATACAATAGCTACCTGGCAACTATTATGAATTTATGATGATTGTCTTTGAAAATCATCATCATAATTTAGAAATTGCATATTACAACATTTGACATCTTCCTCTATCCTAGTCTAGTGAAATCTTGGGGAGAGGTTCTAATCAATGATATTATGATAGTGATAAAGATAATTGTCTAAGTTGTTGATTCTAGTCTCTCCACTCTCAATCCCTTATTGTAATCAAATTTCTTATATGAGATGAGATCCCAATAACTAGTGGGGTTCTAGGAGTGGAGATCTCAATGGGGTTGAGGGGTGGTACCCCTTGTGGGGGTTTGGGGGCAATGCCTCCAATGGGGTCAAGGGGCAGCACTACCAAGCCCAAATTAAGGCCTTTGAAACCACACAAAACTTCTTGTCACACACCATATCACAATTTTATCACTGAAGGAAGAAATTAGGTATTTGACACGTGTTTATGAAGAATATTTGCTCTCCAAGGCTATGTGAGGAAGTGTGAGGGGTGTTCATGCATTTATAGGGAAAAATCGTTAGTTTTTTGACTATTTTTTCTGATTTTTTTTTTTGTGTTTTGCATTTTTAATGTATATGGTGAGTTTTTTGTCAAATTTGCTGATTTTTTGGCAAGTACTCGCCAAAAAATCAGTACTTGCAAAAAACTTGGCGACACTTGCCATTTGTTTGACTCTACGAGATTTCTAAGTATGCCGTCTATGATTAGTCTCTTCTAGGGAATTATGAACACCTATTTGGTCATGTTGATTTTAGGCGGTAGACTTATATTTGTTGCCTTTTTCATTCTTCTTTTGAATATCTGACTATAGAGGAGGGAACTCAACATTGGAGGAAAAAAATGCTCCTTGAATCCAATGCCAGTCCATCACCAATTCTTGAGAACAGTTCTCTAGTCTTTTGCAATGAGCTTCAATTCTCATATACAAAACCATTATTTATGAAAAGGCTTGCCAAACTTTCTTTAAAAAAGTTAGAAACATAGGTCCCATCCCCTCTTAACATAAAAATTCTCACTGATCTTTTGTTCCTTGCTTGTCAATTTTTCTTGCACAAAGTCTCATATGGCATAGTCTTGTAAAAGTGCATGTCCATTTGGCTTTAAAACACACTTGATATTTTACACTACCTTTGATGGGACAAAAATCATTATAACAATGTCAATTGAAGTTGGAGGAATTTCAACAGTGAGTTCATCTATTGTGACATTACGTACAAATGCACGTACCTGCTCTTCTTTGTAATCTTTGTGTTTCTTCACCAAGTTGATGGCATGTGGAGAGAAAGCACATGCATACGTGAACAGATTGGGAAAGGTTGATAGAAGAGGGAAGATAGTGTTTCCAACTCTAGGTCTAACCTAGTGAATACCTATTGTCTGTTCCACTTCAAACTCTAAGGATATGTGTCTCAAAAATATCGCGCATATCCCAGACCATTGTGCATACATAATTTTGAATTTGAGCAAAAGGATCTATGTTCCCTTCATTGTATGGTGTGTCCATTTTCTTGCCATTTTTATGGTACTTCCCATGATGACAAAACCCCTGTAATGATATACTATGGAGCAATGAAATTGGAATATGACCTTTTTTTCATACCTAGGGCTATAATCAAAGAGATTACCTCCTTTTGCTAGTTTATAGGTTGTTGAGAGATCATCAACACAACCATCCATGTGACTTAAGATCCCCCAGTTAGGATCAACTAAAATATTCTCCTTTATTGCATGCCCATCAACATAGTATTTTGAAAATCAATAACATATAACAATGGCTCAACCTTTGGAAAATCTATGGGTAGATCATGGACTGTAATATCTTTTTTTATCATGTGCTCATCACATTCAAGAAGTGATGCCCTTTCCTTTTTGACTTCATCAATGTTTTGTTGGCATACACACTCTTTCAAAGTCAATAAAATATCTTTTGACAAAGGATTCTTACCTTCAACTTGTATGGCTGAACTTTTTTGTCCTTGCTCAAGGGTCCATTCCATGGCAATATCTTGTGGCTGTGGTTTTCAGTGTTCTTCGTGCTGCCTGATTTCTAACTTAGCAACTTCTGGTGACTTTGGTTTTGACCTTTCTTCTTTCTTCTTCAACCTTGTACGTCTATTTTCTTCAAAGGTAATATAAGATTTGTAAATGCCAGACTTTTGTCATGTTTGTCAAAGGCAAGAAATTTGACCTCATTTCTATCACACAGCTCTTCAAACCATGCTTCTTGAATAGGATTCTTCTTTCGCGATCTTCTAAATTGCTTATAGCTGATAATAAATTGATTCAATAAATTTTCCTTAAAACCTTGGCTCTTCATTTGTGCTTCTTGCCTCACACTTTTGTCCATTTGTTTTATCAATAGGCAAGAAGATCCTTAGTTTCTTTCATTGGGTTGCATAAAAAAGTAGATCTGAACTTGCAGGCTGGCAAGATCAAAGCTTTGATACCAGTGTAATTTTCCCAAATGGATAACTTTTGGAAGTAGATTATTTTCCAAACATGTGCAAGCTGAAATAATGAACAATTAGTAAATGCCAAATCCTCTTGAAATTAATGCTGATCAGCAATATGACAATCTTGCAAACCCTTATTAATCAAGTCATTCAACTATGAACAATAGATCCAACATTCTCACAAGTTGATATTACCCTTATTAATCAAGTCATTCAACTATGAACAATAGATCCAACATTCTCACAAGTTGATATTATTTTAGATAACTCTCAAATGCAAAATAACCTAGTATAACAACAGATTTGAATTATTTATGGTTGGTAACCCTTACATGCCAAAATATTCAAGTTTAACATCAGATCACTAGTTGATATTAACACGAACAACACTAGGAAACCAAGAGGGTTTTTGTCTTCCGGATCTCCCACACCAAGGGTTTTCAGCCTTGAATGCTTCAAATTCCAAATTGGAATGAATAGTGAAATGGCAAAATACTCCCCACTTGCTTTGAGCAATGACTTTCTGTTATATTTGCCTTTTGGGCCCTCCATTTGAATATACTTTTTCCCTCCAAATATTTAAAAATACTTTTAAAATTACCAAAACTACTTTTCTGAATTACATATTGAATTAAGTTTTAATGACACTTTTAAAATATTATATAAGCTCTATAACAAAATTTAAGTTGCCTTTTTGAAAATAAAGTGATTGGGCTCAATTTAAAATATTGTTATTATTTCTCTTATTTTAAAAAAGTATTATATAAGCCCTACATCAAAATTTAAGTTGCCGTTTTGAAAATAAAGTGATTGGGCTCAATTTAAATATTATTATTATTTCCCTTATTTGATCCCTTAGCCTATGAGAAATTAAAATAGGCTATGGGTTTTCAATTAATTCTTTTATTCTTGAGAAGGGGACTTGACAATTTCATCATTTGATTTTTCCACTAAATTGCATGCAAGAATTAAAAGCTAGTCTAACTGCTAATCTACCCCTACTTACTATTTGGGAAGGAAAAGGGAAAGGGATTACAAGCTACTAATATGGATAAGAGTTGGAAAATGTGAGAAAATAACATAGGTAAAGGTTAAGGGAATAAAACAAAAGAGAGTGATGCACCAAGTGATCATTAATATATTAACTATTCCTATGGTGTTTAACTTTCCATTAAAATTTAAATGTAGACTGTGGCCTTAATTGATTCAATTCACTGTTATAAACTTATAACCACTGAACGCATACAGCAATGCATTAAAAACTATAACAGTTTGATGACCAAAAGCAGATAATTGATCACATAAGTTTGCATGTTGGCAACAACCTTCCAGACAAGATTTTGAGGAACAAAGTAAAAAGCACTTTTATTCATTAAAGAGTTAAAAGATATTCACAACAGGGCTAGGCCTGAATTTATACAAGGGGTTTTGGATCAGAACATCACATTTGGAACAAATGACTTGGGAGCATGTTGAATTCATGGGAGTTATGAATCTAAGTGAGAATATTAACAAAGATTGGGCATAATGGAGCCAAATGGCTATGAGATCTAGCTCTTTATTGATAACCTACAAATTTGGAGTATAGGGGAGCATGTTCATGATGAGAATGGGGAGCATGTGGAGGACTCAAGTCACCAACGACAAGCCAGAATGGAGAAAGAGTAGAGGGTTCATGAGTTGGAGCCACACATAGAGGGGATGTTAGTTTTAAGATCAGATTTAACAGAAGGCAAAAATACAACAACACATGAACAATAGAACACAGCATATACCCTGGGAAAACCCTCCTTCTTGAGGGAGAAAAACCCAGCCACAATATCACTTGTATATTGGATAAAAGAGCAGCAAATTGCTTTACAATTAGGCCACACACTAGGCCGAACTGATGCAATGATTATAGCATCTCTCTAGATGCAAATACACAAGCAATAATGAATATTGATCTCCTTGATGCAAATATCGATCTGCTGTATGATGCGAACTCCTGCTTGAGATGTGCGAACTTGTCTTGAATATAAAAATTTGGATGATGTAAGAATGAGCATTGCCTTCTTTATAGACAAGGTGATCGGTTTCTATCAAACAAGACGTCTTTTCATTATTGAATGGTCGGCCTCAAGTAATGCGTCTCTTTAGTCGGCTTTATTTGAATAAAATAAAATATAAGAATATTGTTTGAAGTGAGGCGTCACTTCTCCAAAGTCGGCCTCATTGAATTATTTAATATATATTGCAAATTTATAGGAGAAAGAAATCTCCCGCCGCTACTTACATCAGCAAGGGGCATAGGTGGAGATCAAGAAGTACCCACATCAAATGGTATTTATGTAGATTCTTTCAATAGGGAGGATGAAGGAGAGCTTGGTGCATATACATGGATTCCTATACAAGAATGGTTGGTGAAATCTCCCACAATGCTTTTGAATGAGTTAAAGACTGCAATTTTTTTACATATATAGAGATCAACTAGTTTTGATGTAGTATCATAAAAAAATTCAGAGTTATATTATAGGGTAGATTCAGAGAACCAAATTATGATATAATTTGTCACTACAAGGAGTACACCTTCATGTGGTGGGATGTGTACACTGTATTTATAGGGTTGACTGGTGGTAATATATCAGCCAATCTAATGAAGATTACCCACCACTAGACAATAATTGTTGAGTTTTGGCCAATGTGTCTAGGCATGTAAAATAGCACATGATCATGACCTAGAAAAACTAGGAATTGGAGTAGGAAAAGAGACTGAAAGAAAAGGATCATGAGTGAAAAGAAAAATTAAAATATTTAGAATGAGAATGTGAAAACCACAATTAGTGAAAATGTGAAATTATAAAAGCTATTGAAGAAATTGAGGGGAAGATTGCTTCACACTCTTTCTTCTCAGCCTCACAATGACTCAAGATCACCACCCACTTCATCGACTAGATGAGATGCTGCTTTCACTTGATCGATTGGGAACTATAACTATGGTAGCCCATTCCATACTATTAACAAAGATGCCATTTTCTTATCAATGTTTTGGATCACACTGCATGATTCATCATTAGGAAGAGGATAACAATGAGAATAGATTATAGAGAATGGTCCTTGTAAAGAGAGGTGAAGTGATGACACAAACACAAGGAACTAGTTGGAGGATAGATAGAAATCTGAAAGGCCTAACTTTTTATACATGTACATTGTAGAAGATAAATCAATATAGTAAAAAGTTTATAAAGGATAAAAAAGGAAAAATGGAAGTGAAAAACGAACGTAATAAATAAAAAAAATAACAAACAAAGAGAAAAATACAATGAGAAACAACAATGGAGATAAAAAAGGACCACAAACGAAACAAAAAAGTGGGCAAAAGGCCAAGAAAATTATGAAACAAGGAAGAGAAGATGAAGAAAATATAGATATAACAAGAAAGAACATTTAAGGTACACAATTAAGACATACTACAAAAGGACTACCACATAAGAACTGTTGGCGTTTAAATTCGCACCTCTGGAATGCGTATTTGAAACGGACAACTATGCACAGATAAACTGCTCTTCAAATTAGGAGGGGAAGCTCCCTCTTGCTGATGGTGTTTGAAAGAAAGTAAACTAAACTAAGTTGCCTATCTTTTTGATCAGCTTAGAGCACAAGGTTTATCAAACACAAACGCCGCAGCTGAGATTTTCTGTTTTAAGACTTCAACTATGACTAACTTAAACTAAAGACATTTCTGGCTTCTCAAGTAATAGCAGAGCAAGAGAAACTAGAAATTGACAAGGTAGATTTTTTGACAAAATACTTCAATAACCTCTCTTTCAACAAACACCTACACACTTCACTGTAAGTTGGACTCAAGATCATAAAAGTAGAACATAAATAACGAAAATCTGAGATTTTGGACCAAGGCAAAGGAGGCTCATGATTTTATTACTCAAATCTTTGGAACAAAACTCCCTTCTAACATGCCTGGAACAAGAAATTGCAGCTAAAGAGGCTTGCAATCTTGCTCTTACACACTAGAAACAGCAATCACACTAACTCCTTGTTGGCTAAAGAGGCTCAACAATTTGCTTATCACAACACAATTGAACAATACTTGAGTAACAAATAGAAGGCACGATAGGCTCAGCGTTTTGTTCTCACTAGCACGGTTCCAACAAAGTGAACTGAAACTGAATAACAACTTGCTGCAATACAGGCTCGCAATTTGCTAACACAATAACCACTAAAGAAACTAATGAGGAAAGGCTCTTATTTATAGACAAGCAGAGGAGTAGGGAACCCTAAAATCTCCTTGCTTTCACAATCTAGGGCTTGCTCAGCAAGCAAGCTTTATTACTAAATCTAGGAAGAGGATAACATTTAAAACCCTAGAAAGCAGAAAAAGCGGGAAACGCCAACTATTACATTCTATCTTCTTTCTCTTCTCAAAGAATGGATAAGAATTATTCCAAGAATAGAAAGAAAGCGGGAAAGAAAGCTTCTAGAAAAAAGCTGCTTTAAAGCTCGATCACATCCGCTAGGAAATTAGAAACTATGTCCCAGTTCGGTGCATCTATGCCATCAACAGCAAAGCACCGCTTTTCTAGGATATCTTCAGCATCTGCAATAGATCTCAGGAAATCTTCGACCTCATTGGCAGCTTTCTCGAACTTTGCTGACATCACCGAAACATGACCTATCCTTCCGCCAACTGGATTGCAACTGCGAACAACATTCTGGAACTGAATTTGCACTTCCTCAAGCCCGACGTAGGAACCATCTTCAAGACTGTACTGAGAAGGAATCTCTATGACAAACTCGCTGATGAAAAGAAGAGCTTCAACCACCCTTTGTCTGTAGGCGATGAATTCTTCAGATATCCTCTCGTAAGTTCTGACTTTGAAAACATGACGTTCCCTCCAAGCAAGGATTTGTCTCTTGTGTTCTTTGGAAACTGCTGAACTATAGGCTGTATCCAAATCAGCAATGATGATCTCATGCCTTGGTCTTACTTCAGCCAATGTTTGTTCAAATCCCTGGATGCCTTGACGTAGCTCATGAGCATTCTCTCTTAACTAGAACATCTGTGCCAAGATCTCCCTTCCTCTGATAATGAAACTCTCGATCCACTCTTGAGTTTCTTTCCCACAAATAACCAGCTCTCTCAGCTGATGATGATCAGTTGGTGTCTCTAAAATCTGGGGCAGCAACTGGGTTGCCTGTGAAGAACCATGGACAAGGTTAGAAATAAAAAGCCTAAGCTGCTGATTTTCAGCCTTGAGGGCTGCCTTGTCTTCTCCATCTCTGAGCACTCTTTCCTACTATATTTGTCTTTATGCATGTCCCATATCCTTTCACATTCACCCTTTGAGATAGTAACGCTCTCAGGCCATGGGGGAATGGAAAAACACTTCTCGATCATATCAGGCTTTAGACTGCAAATCAATCTGCCATCTGCTGACTGGATCTCCCTTGTGGCCGGGTCGTAATGCTTAATGCAAGCGATTACGAACTCAAGACTCTGAACTGATATAGGAATTGATGCTGCTGCGAGGAGTCCAGAATGTCCCAGGTTCCTAACTGAAGTGTTGCCTGCGTTCTCCAAAGCATGTAGATCGAACACCGGCTTAACATGATGCAAGTCTGTCTCAGCGGTTTTGATGTAATCATGGTAAAGAGCTGATTTAGTCTTGAAAACATCGGGAGTGTACTCCATTTCAGAAAACTTGAAGAACGACTGTAAACTTGCCTAGGTGCAGACGAGTCTTGAGCAATTTCTATTTTTAGAAAGCTGATTTTCTTGCTCCAACGGACAAATTTTTTGAAACTTTTTCTGAGATATGGGTTTTCTTCAAAGATTCGTTGCAAGACAACCTAGATCGTCCGTTTTTGAAAATTTTGACTTTTGCCTGAAAAAGCAGCAAACCCTAATTTCTTCAATTTTTCCCCAAAAAAGCTGGCATCTGGGTTTTGTTCAGAATATGATTAGAAATGGACCCAGTTGATTAGATTTGCAAAACCTTGATGGCTGATCGAAAAAGCAGCCAACCCTAGGTTTTGAAATTTTCTTGAAAAAAGCTGTGATATGGGTTTTCTTCAGAAGACTAATTTGAGAGGACCTAGATGGTTGAAAACTGAATGCATTGATGATTTCACTGAAATGCAAGATAAAAGCAGCTGCTGCAACTCGATGAAGTTCTTGAAAATTTCCTTCAGAAGATTGAAGTGAAAAGACCCAGATGATTGAAAACTGAAAACCTTGGCCTTCTCTTTGAAAAATTTGATCTTCTGGAAGAAAAAGCTTGAAAAAGCAAGGGTTTGAGTTGCTGGTCTGAAAATTTTGATGAAAAACCAGCAAGCTATGTATTCTTGGATCACAAAAATTCTTCAAACTTGCTGCTCCAACTTTCTCCTCTGACTGCTACCTGCAAAAATAATGAAAATAACATAAAAGAGAGGTGTTAAATAGATTTAGGGTTTTGTTTTTGCTTTGCTTTCTTTTGCTTTTATTTCCAAAAACCCTAAACCTCAGCTTCATTGAACTTGTACACCTCTTTCTCCTTGCAATTTTGAAAAATCTTGAAAAATTCTCTAAGGCATGAGAAGTTGGGCGCCCTTCTTCACCAGGGGCGCCCACTTCACCCAGTGTTAGCCAAAATTTTGGCATTTTCAACTTTTCTTCATTTTGACCCTGAACTTCGCCTCCGATTTCCTGTTTGCAGACTGATCCGATGGACAAGCTGATGGTTTCATCGCGGAGCCAGACTGATTTTGAGAAAGATGTTCTGGAGGCACCTCTGGCTAAAAACTTTGTTTCGGCCTTCGAATTCATGGGAGCCTTTTCCCTCCAGGGGCTCCGAACTTCCATAGTGTTAGCCATTTTTCTGATCTTTAAATTTCTTGATTAGCTATTCTTCTACAGACGATCTCGTCGAATCTGGAGCTCCGGACGTCGGATTGACTAGCGGTTATGCTTATCGCGAAGCTATCAAGATATGAGGAGGGGTCTTCTGGGATGAACTCTGCGAAATAATGAATTTTGGACCCTTAAAAGTTTGGGCGCCCATCTTGGCTGGGGGCGCCCATGTTGACCAGAGTTAGATTTTTTTTAACTTTTTCTTGTTTACTTCTAGATCTTGAAACTCAGCTCTTGTTGGACCCTCCGTTCAGTGCTTCAGATCTGGTGACTGCGACCTCTGATTGATGTGTGGAGTATCTCGTTGGAAAGCTGGATCAATCGTGAAGAGATCGCGTTAGACACTCGCCTACAAATTCATTTGATAGAAACCTTGAAAACTTGGGCGCCCTTCTTCACCTGCGGCGCCCAAACTCACCAGACTTAGCCATTTTATCTGTTTTTCAACTTCGAGTTTGAAGTCTTCATTCTGTACCTTCGTCTTCGATTTGAATTTGCTGGATGTTGAACAGTCAGATGTGTTGACAAAGACAGGCATTGTGAAGCTGGCAGGATACTGAAAAGATCAAGCATATTCTTGAACCCTAATGGCTGAATTAGGCCCTTCAAAAAGCTGGGCGCCCTTCTTGACCAGGGGCGCCCAAAATCTCAACACTTAGTCAATTTTTGATTTTTTCAAATTCTCGTTTTGACATCTGTTTGGAATCTCCCTGTTCAGCTTCGAATTCCGGATGACTGGATCGCCTGATGACTGCGCCGTTGAATTCGTTACGGAGCTGACAGAGAATTGAGCAACTTTGACTGGAGACACAAACCCTAATTTTGACATTTGATGCCCTAAAAAGATGGGCGCCTTTCTTCCCCTGGGGCGCCCAAAGTCACTAGTGTTAGAAAATTTTATCATTTTTCAACTTCATCTTCGTTCTTCGTGTTGGTTCATCATCTCGCCTTGTGTTGAAAGCTCTGAATGCTAAATCTGACGCATGGCAGCCGACTGATCTCCATTGATGACCTCAGAGCTCCTAATATGCTTCTGAAAAGCAGAATAGACCCAGTAGGGAAAAACTGATTATTTTTAGATTTTGACTATACCAGCCTGATATGGACATATTTTGAGCCAATCAAAATCAGTTTGGACCTTGACGGACCAACTTTCTATTTTTAGAAAGTTTTGCCTGTATCCATTTCCAAAGAAACCCAGAAAAACCCAGAAAACGTTACTGATTTTAGAAAATTTCTAAAAATAGCAGTTTTCCTAAAATTTAGGGATGAAAAATTGAGATCTGGGTTTTGTAGGTTAAGCTGCTCTGAGCAGACCCAGATTGTCAGAATTTGAAAATTTTGTATTTTAACCCCTCATGCAAGACATGTACACCCAAATTTGACCTTTTTGACTGATTTAACAAGACTTTTACTTATTTCTTCAAAATGTCTAAGTGTAACAAAATTTTTAATTTTGGGGTACAACAAGAACAAACAAAAGGAGATGTGGGAGACACTAATGATGGGCTATGAAAAGGGACAGGATGGGTGGAACAAGATACGCTAGGTTGGCAAGGAAGAGTGGGGAGAGAGAAGAGATGGGCAAGATAGTCTTTTACTTGATTCTTTGTTTTGTTTGTGGTCCTTTTGTGATCTCCGTTTTTATTTCTCTTTGTTTATTAATTTTTTAGTTACCGGTTATTTTTTCCCTCGCATCTTTCCTTTTTATCCTTTATAAATTTTTTACTATATCGATTTATCTTTTGTAATTTACATGTATTTAATTCTTTTTATTTGTTAGGCACTTTATTTTTCCATCTTTCGTCTAACTAGCTCTTGGTTTCTCTCTTTATAAGGACCATTATCTGCAATCTATTCTCATTATTATCCTCTTCCTAATGATGGATCACAAAGTCTGATATGAAATGTCAATGAGAAAATCACTACACATTTTAAGCTAGAAGTACAAGCTTACACTACTATGGATTGTGGAAATATTAAATCTCTAAAAGATGTGATTATTTCAACTTTGATTATTTATTTAGATTAAATTCTTTTAAGTCCAGATCAAGGTACTGCAAAAGCAAAGCCAACATCCATAGCAACGACTAGAACATCGGCACCACAATCAATCATGTAGCCAGTGACATGGGTGCTGTTTTCTCAGGGGGGTTAGACGTATAACCTCAAGTTGTACTTAGTTATTAAAGAGTAATAAATGAAGTGGTTGAAGCTGTAAATTTATTGTGCATTGTTATAAGCAAGGAAAATTTAGGTTAAGAGGATTTATTTTAATTTTTGGGTACATAGGTGGTGGTTTTAAATTGCACATCTGCCCCCTCATTCCTATTCAAGGCAATATTAAGTACATTTCTCTAAGTAATAATCATCCAACATCTATATAAGAGTGTTGTTGTGATCATAAAATATGATGTGATGTAGTTAGTGTTGTCTTAATATAATACAGTTCTCTCCAGCATGTAGTGTTCTCCTATTATGTTATGTCATGTCATGTGTGTGTGTGTGTGTATACGCACACGCCTGACTAGTATGTATAATCTTATTTAGAGTTTTCCTCTCTACAAAGTAGATTTATTCATAAGTTCTCATTTATTATTGACTTGCATATGCAACTGATTTGCATGTGATTAATTCTTTCATACTTGGCAGCTTATCTAATTGTTTGTTCAGCTATCTTTATTCTGAACCAAATACCTTCAATCTCTTCTTGTTATATTTGCATCTCTTGTAAAGCTTAGTCAACTACTTTGTGAAAGAATGCTTTTAGTTCTTTCTTAGTTTATCATTTTTACCTAAACAGAAAAATTCTATGATGCAATTTTTTTTATCCAACACATGTATAAATTGTGCTTATTGTATGCCTTTCCAGTTACACTTTGTTGTAAAATAGTTAATAAAGGGAATACTCCCCTCAAAATGGGAAAATAATTTAGGTTCTAATTACTGTCAGTCTGTCACCATGTCATTTGCCCATTGACAAATTTCTGTGCCACCAAAACTGACACAAGGAGAATGTAACTGCAGATTTTGTCAATATTGTTGTTGACACTGGTGAGCTGAGTTTGGCAACTTTTTGTCCACTGCCTTAGGAAGTGCTCTTGGGATTTGAAAATATTCCAATGTACTGAATAACGGTCAACTAATGCATTTGTTGATTTATAAATACAAGATTTAATGATGTCAATTTTGATTGATGTCACACAAATCAACATACTCATAAATAAATTTAACTATAGAAAATTTAATGCAGGTCAGCCAGGTGAGGCAAATGAGTTTTGAGCCAGTTTGACTAATTTTGACTTGATAATGTCATTAAATTTAGTTATTGTGAAAATGAGTGTAAGTATATTTCATGATCATATAATGCTATGGATGAATAGGTGATGTCATAACAATATCATCTTTCTCTTTTGTGTCTTAACTTTGAACAACTTTCCTGGATTCTGTTTTGAGTATGTCTTCCACACCTTGAAGGTGCTAGTAATGGGTTTGTTTAGAGAAAAGAGGATTATTTTATCAAATATAATTTGAAGTTATGCAAGATAATCTTCATGTTGATAAGTAAGAGTAAACTTATTCCCTTTTTCATTTTAATGCACTTATATGGAAAATGAGAAACTCTATGATTAAAAATAATAATAGAAAGTTGTTTTTTAATTTCTGGTCTAACATTTCTTGTACCTTTGGACCATAGTGTTTGTGATCTACGTATTTGCTGGGCAGTTTATCTTAAGTTTTAACCTTTCAGGAAGTGAATAAGTGGTTTGATGTATTGTAGTTTTGTTTATTTATGGTATTTTATATTACCTCTAATGATGTGTGTCAGTCATTTTGATTAGCAAAAGATCAACATTAATTGAGGTTGGAAATTATAGATGTTGATGAAGGGCTATGTAGTTGCTATTCTTTCTTAGTATAATAACACTTTTTATTGTTGATATTTGGTTATGAAATTCCTTACAGAAGCAACACATTATATAATAAAATTGTCATACTCAGCTGGATGCTATCTCTTTTATGTGCAGGATGTATTAATCCTATTAAAGAAATTGTTCAATGGACACAGAACTGTGGGGCAAAGGTGCTTGTTGATGCTTGCCAGAGTGTCCCACACATGGCAGTTGATGTACAAAATCTAGGAGTAGACTTCCTTGTTGCATCTTCACATAAGGTTAGCATTTACCTCCACAATGGATCTTTTGACATTAGGGTTTTGTTTTTGTGATGTAGTCTTGACTGCAGACTGGAGACATCGAGTTAAACAGTAATAGGTACAAGTGACTGTTATTTTAACAAGAAGATTATTTTCGTTGGTAATTTTTACTTCCCTTTAAACTAAAAGCAAACATGTTTCAGATGTGTGGGCCTACAGGCATTGGCTTTTTGTATGGGAAAAGCAAACTCTTGGCATCGATGCCTCCATTTTTAGGTGGGCTTCTTTCTTAGCTGAATTGAGTATAGTTTATATATATATCTTTACTTATGTGGAGAAGGAGAAAACTTGAATTAGTTGGTGACTCTATTAGTCAGTTCCCAATTTCACTTTTGACACATGCACATCTACTTCAATTAGAGTGGTGTACGTACAATCATTTTGTTCAAGGCATAATATTGTTATGCACACAGGCATCATTTTCATAGTTTTGAGTTGTTTTAGGATTATCTTTTGAATATATTATCTCAGAATCTACAACAGACAAATTTTCGGGTGACTTGTCTCCACCACTGCGGTATTAAAGAAAGCCCATCAATGCATATTAGCAATTTCTTCTTTGGGAAGAAAATGAAAATTCTTACATGTTTGGGTGAAGCCTGTCTTGTATACAAGAAATGCATTGTGAAGCTATCTTTGGGTGAAGCCTGTCTTGTATTTAGATGATGGTATCTATTACAAGATGTCATGTGTCTCCTAAGAAATTAACTAATAGAAATAGATTATTTGTTCATTCCAAATAAAATTGGCAAGGACAGAGATGTACTGCAATATTTTCATTCAACAAAATATGGTGGAGGCATTGGAATCTAATACATAGATGTTCTTGAATCTCTCATCCTTTTTTTGAATTTTGTGAAACACATAGCATGTTATATGCTTTTTCTTTCAAACCTTTTTTATCTGTGTTAGCTTCAAATACAGAGGACATAAATCTCTATATCAAACTTTGTATTTGAGATGTAGCCATGGTGGAGGATTGAATAGAAAATATTTTTCAAAATGTTTCCATTAATATTATTCTAATCATGTTTATTGGATGGCTGTTTATTTTTCTATAGCTCTTTTGTTGCAGGTGGAGGAGAAATGATTGCGGATGTATACATGGATCATTCTACATATGCAGAACCTCCTTCCAGGTGAGAGCATTGGTTCTTTCTGTGAAATGAATACTGCCTGGAAAACTAGTTTAATTTCAAATTTCTGATTTCTATCAATTGAATCTTCATTATATTTTCCCTGATGGTAAAAAGTATACTTCAAAGAACTAAGTTAGATACAGTAAAATTATATTGTAATTAAATGTCTAGAAAACAAACACTTCCATTTCCAAGGACCAAAACTTATCCTTGAGCACCTTCATATTTCATTGTTGTTTAGTTCATCAGTGATTGTATGTAACTTCCCTGCTGTCTTGTATGAACTAGAGATTATAGGCTTCTTTCTGGGAATTTAGTTCTCTTAATTTAAGATTAGAATTCAAGGATGATGTTAATCACATCAATATTTATATCATTCTTGTTACAATATATGGTGGTGGCAGCGGCTGTACTGAATTTTGGTCCTTAAAAATCTACAATGCTTAAGTGAGCTGCTTCTTTTGTTGCTATAGGTTTGAAGCTGGCACTCCTGCGATTGGTGAGGCTATAGGACTTGGGATGGCAATAGACTATTTGTCAGGCATTGGTATGCAGAGGATTCATGAGTATGAGGTTAGTTGTATATTTTGTTTGGATTTGTGGAAAATTGAACACCTGTTCTTTGCATGTATGTGTGTAATACTTAGGCAATTGTCTAGTTTGTTAACCTTAGGAAATTCCAGTGTAAGGTCCAATGTAGCATAGTGAATTGAGTTTTTTTCTTGTTAAATTTCATATAAAATATTCTGTATCAACAATTGAAATAACTTTTATTTTTGTTTGTGAATCTGACATGGCAAAAGTAGACAAATATGATACAATGCTTAGACCTTTTCGTACTGTGAACTGAAAATGCAAGACTGCATTTACAAGGTTTAATTGTCTTTTGACCTGATTTCAAATCTGCAAAAAAAAATTACAACAATTTGTAAGCTTCATTCACAATCCTATGTCCTAGAAAAATTCTAGGAGCAGAGGCTATATAAATTTCAAACAATGAAATGTAAATGCTTTCCAATATTGAAAACTGTTGCACATCATAAATATGAGTGAACTTGATAGTTTCTTAAACTGTGAATATTTTTTATTTATTTGCAATCATTCTAATTTTATGTTTCCGTACAAAATTATTCTTTCCATATATAATTTTCCCAGGATACCTACCCACATCACAATCTACAAAGCAACACTTGACTAAAATAGCACTTACTGCAAACCACGCACCATTAGTAACTAAAATGGAATATTTGTAGGAAGGTAACTGGTAGTCCTTGGAAGATTATTGAAAATTGACATTACTAATTTAAGACTCCATCCAACTTGTCTTCACTTTTTTAGCCCCAATAATTGATACTATAAACACTCATATGCATAGATAAAAGACTCACAGAGTAATTGCCTAACTTCGGAGTTATTTTTGCAGCCGAGTAAATTGCCTATAAACTGACCTAACTCAGTTTTTGATGAGTTTTGTTAAAGTTTTTGGTGTTTTACTCAGTTTTTGGTGTGTTTTACTGAGTTTTTGATGAGTCTTGATGACTTTTGCTGAGTTAATGACTTTAATTTTTTTTTTTTTGAGCATAATAAATTTTTTGTTTCTACTAATCAAGGGGCATGAAGCCAAAGTTATAGAGGCAGAAGTCAACAAGACGAAAGAGCAGAAAGGAGAGGGGATTAAAAATCAACTGTTTTTCTTAGATCCATCACTATATTTTGCATCAAGGGGACAAGAATTATTTTTGGTGCAACTGTCCCCATGGAAAACTCAGTGATGAATTTGACGGGTTAGTCCCTGTACCTCCTATATCAGGATATAGAGACTCTCACAGACATCTTTCACGTCACAAATGTTTGTGTTATAGTGTTTAACATATCTGTTTGATCTTCCAAAATGTATCTTCTGCAATTTGTGGATTTAGAACAAATGGTTATTATTGTTATCAATAAGATCTTGGAAAGATGAATAAAGTTGGGTATTTATCCAATCATTTCTAAGTTCATGAAGTAAATTTAGTGCATAGGTATGGCATTCGTTTGGTGGTTACTTGTTGATGGCTGAAAACTACTAGAACTAGCTGCCACGAGAATAGGAGTCAAATCCGGAATTGCATGGGGTTTCTTACAAGGAGAATCATCCATAAAAGAAGCTTTGTGCTTTCATATGGATAGAATCTGAGGAGAACTCATATCATGTTCCACCTAAAGGGAGGATGGGGGAGAATCTTAATACCCTTGCAATGAAAGTTTGTGCCATGTGGCACTGGTAGAAGGATCCTTATTTTCTGGAGAAGGAGCAATTCTATTATGAAAAGGAGAATCCACATTGGGAGGCGCCAAAGAATGCAGATTGATGCCACCCTAGATACCATTTGAAGTAGACAAAAGATCATTTGAAGTGAGTCTCATATGGTATGCTATCCAAATGCAAAGTTGGGGAGGCATAGACCACATGGTGAAGCATCAAACATACTAAGAACCAAGAGGCTGCTATCTGCAGAACAAAAAACCAGAAAGGAGTCAGCATAATTTATGGGATTTACAAATGGACCAGAAGTATAACAAGGGGGCAGTGAACATAATACAATGAACAGGTGGCCTCTAAAGGAAGCACAGCCACACAAACTCAATGATAGTCCAAAAAAGGCACTAAAAAAAGGATAACCTGCTAAACAAGGAACCAAGAAAGAAGAGGGAACATAACTGAAAAAAGAAGAAAGTGGGATAAGAGGAATAAAGCAAAATGGATTTAGGAAAATGTGAGTAAAAATGTCCAAATAGACTTAGAAAAATCCCCAGGAAAAAACAAGGCAAGGTGGAAGGCAAGTGTACAAAGAGAGAACCCAAGAAACAGGGCAGAGAAAAGAGAAGGAAACAGGATAATATACCTCTTCCTAAAAAGGGAACAATGCCAAAAGCTCGCAGGATAGGACAATGAAGGGAAAACAGAGAGACAGACTAGAATGGAATTTGTCTTCATTAGCAATAATGAGAAAACTTGGGAAGTTTCTTCTTTTTCAAATACATTGCCTACATGAGAGAAGAAATGGAAATTCTTATTAAGGCCAAGATTAGCCCAACCGATCCACTGCCCTATTTTTTTCTCCACAAGTGTGCAAGAATCTAAAGTTTTCAAACATGCATAACAAACACTTAGCTTCTGAGAGAATCTCCTTAAGTCACCAATTGAAGATGTGTCCACTTTGCATCCCATTGATCAGTTTTAGCATTTTAATTTGTCTCTTTCAAGATATCTTGAAAAAAAACCACACATTAGGATAAACCACTCTTCAAATTAGCCAGGGAAACTCCTTGAAAACTAAGCACTACCTAAATGCTAAGCTATGAACAAAATTTATAGTTATGCGCATTTTACAATATCATCTAAGGGGTTTTGCATAAATGAAATAACTAAACATTGCCCTTTCCTTTTGGTTCTTAGAAGATGAGCACAGGACTTGAAATGTTCTTTTCTCACAATCAGAGTTTTTTATGAATAAAACCTGCAATTGAAAATAAAGTAAACTAAATCTTCCCACTTGGCTGAAAAGGGAGACCACTAGATCCACATACACAAGAAAGGATTTGACAAAACTAATTCTAAAACCAAACCACAATGCAATATTCAGAAAGATGAAACTCTGAGAAGCACACAGAATTACTTGTTATGATGAATAGCAGCATTGATAGAAAGCTAACATTATTCTTCAATTTAATGCACTTATAAAACCTTACAAAAGCAACTTGAAAATGAAATCAGTAAGCGAATGATAATTATTAATTTCTGCAACATAAGCTTCACATCAATTATAATTTATATCTTGTCCCCAAGGCACTTCTTTATAGGTTGCAATGAATATGATTTTGTGGATTTGAAAATAGTAATTGATTATTCCGAAAAAGTCAAAGTTTTAAAGCAACCTCTAAAAACCACACAAAAAGTTGGATAGAATACTTTAAAGCATATCTACTCTAAACAATAAAAGAATAAAACAACCGAAACATAGGTGCTTCTCATTGGCCCCAAAATAGGAAATGAGTAAAAATGGAAGCAACCACAAATGGCTAATTTGAAACCTACTCAACATATGAATCTAAGCTGGAAGAATCTGAAAAAATCTAGCAAAATTGGTGTTAGGGTTCCATTCTTCTCAATTGCTAGTTGAACCTTCTCAACTAACTCTTTGGCTATGGGAGAAGACTTGGGAATCATTTTCTCCTTTTCCAGTTGTCGATGAACAATGCTCTTGTTGTTGCCAACCAATGATTGAATTTCTAGTACCTTGATTTCAAGTGCTGCAACTTTCATTGCAATTGTCTTCAATTCATCCATTTTGTTAAGTATTGAATGAATTTCCCATCTGCATTTTTACAAATTTCCCAAAGCCAACTTTGACCTCTTCCAAGGTGTTGATGATGATCGCACAAGAAACAAAAGTATTGAAAGTAATGATGTCTTGCTTAGCAACTTGTATTTTCTTGATATTTCCTTGTTAATTTTCAAGGTAGGTGTATGAATTGCTGAAACCAACTATAGATTCACCATCCATTCCAAAGCATGATAATCCTCAAGGTCGCATATGACCCCCAATCTAACTAACTCATCCATGCCCTAGAATTCGAGGGGGTTCCAAATGAGTCAATTCTATTGCAAGAAAAAATATTGGTGGTCAATGGACACTCAATGTCTAGTGATAAACAATAATTCTTTGACCACCTTGAGCAAAACAAACAATGCCTCAAGAAACTTCAAACCACTATCAGAAAGCCTTGCGAGCCATTGCTAAGTCTCTTTGCCACATGAGACTAGCTTATCTGTTTTTTTTGTCCACCTTCCTCAAACCTCTGAGGTGATGTTGTGCTTGATTTAGCCAAAGGATTGATCAAATGTGCAATGTGGGGCTTAACTCTCTATTCTCAACTTTCAAGGTTACCTTAGCCTCTCCATCCTTTTTTGACATCCCCTTGGTGCCATTTTTTGTAGACTGCAAAAAATGTATATTGCTTCATGCATTCACAAGCCCCAAACTAGTCAATTTAATATGAAATTTAGAAGTCCACATCTCTTGAATGCTCTTTCTTGATGATACAATGGTCATTTGTACAATGATGTGCCCTTCATTGTCTTTTTTGAGCCCTATTTTCTTCTTCACATTCTTTGTTTTGTCTTTTCCAAATAAGGAAAATTCAACACTTAAATTGAGAGATTGTGGAACATCCAATTGCCTCTTTCACATCAAGGATTTTTGCAACCTATCCGAAGCACTCTCAAAAAGTTTCTTGGATTGTTCATCCATGGTTGCAATCGCTTCCACAAACTAAATTGATGGAAGAGAAGGAGAATGAAGAGGAAAAATTGGGGATGTAGAAGTTGAAAAAATATCCTTTGGCTAAATAGAAGTTGATGATGGAAGAATAGATACAATTGTATAAGAAATCAAAGTAGCAACCATCTAAACATAGGGAGGTGACTTTGCCCTATTCATTGTGACCAATTTCAATTTGCTAGGTCTTGTAGTCTCATTTACCTTGTTAGAAGCTTTCAACTTCTTTGTAAATCTTCTTCAATTCTTTCACCTTTTTCTAGATTTTTCTCACCAATTGTTTGCACTTAGGCACCAAGGATTGCTTGCTTCTCAAGAACACCTTGACTTTGATTTGGAAATCTTGACCTTAACCCTCTTGGTATTGTCATTTCTTGCTCTGTTAGCATTCTTTTGTAAATCCTCTTGTTCTATTGTTCTCTCCATTATTACTTGTTCATATAGTCTTCAAAAATGGTGTCTTTAATTGCCACATTAACTGGTGATAGGCCTCAAATCTACCTTTATTCAAAAAAGTGAGGAAACAAAATGTATTCTCTTCAATCTTCTAAATCTTGTGGTACTAGTTATGAGGTTAAAGATCTTAACTTCTCCAAGGTTGTATGGCTGTATTTCCTTATTCAAGTTTCATGGTGATCAACACACGTGATGCGATCTTCAATATTAGATGCAAACCATATTTCACTCCAAGTATTTCTACCATAATATCCTTTGAATCAAAACACTTGCCTTCATGGTGGAATTTAAGATTAAAATTGGAAGGTTCTACACCCATATTTTTAGCATCTAGGGAATTGGCACACCTATATAGACCAATTTGCATGAAAAAACTTGCTCCCAACTTTTTGATTTTCGTGCAAAAATCATGAGTCACTATTTGTTGCTTACAATACTCCATCAATATAACTTGATCACTTGGATACTAGGGTAGCTTATATGAATATGAATATGAATCAAAAGCGCAAACATTGAAATAGGTGAAAGTGGGAAATTGTATAAACCAATCAGCCTACTCTGAAATCACTATCCTAGCTTGCTTTGAAATGTGGACATGGTTTTGATTCTCTAAATCTTTGATATCAACATCAAGTAGACTTCATTTACGCCTTTGAAGTGCTTCATGGCTTCTTTGTACTTCAATTGTGGGTATCTCCTAAAAAATTGGCCTTTGATTCATATCTTATCCAACCTTGTGAAAACCTTTGTTTGAATAAGTGAGTAGACTAGATAAGACACTATATAAAAGGATTTGTACTAGAGAAATTTAGTAAATGAATGCTTTAATGATGGGATGCCTCCAATCAATGTGTCTTTTCCCCTTAGAGATGATACTTATAATATAGAACATCTTATTCTTGAATGTTTGAGCTTCTAGCTGCCTTGTTACCCTATTCAAAATGTTATCATTAAGCCAAGCTCTTCTTTGAAATAATTTCAAAACAAGTTCTACAACCCGTTATGTTTTTTTTTTTTACTCAAGCAACCACTTTCATTGAGCTTCTTATTGGAGTTGATTCCTTAAATCTATATGTCCCAAGGATTTCTTTTTTGACTCAAGCAACCACTTGTGTGTGTGTGTCTTGTTGGAGTTGATTCCTCAACCCTACAACTCCCAAGGATCACCTACAATTAACACCCATCATAGAAAGAGAGAAAACAAAGAAATTGCTACGGTGGCCAAAGAGATTATTGATCCAAAAAAGCATGAATCATTATGAATGTGCATTTTGTGCATTGATACAATAACAAATCCTTATAATAAGGAAAAAACAAAAAGAAAAAAGCAACCCTAGATGAAACCCTAGGTGAGATAAAATTCAATCATGTCATGGGTCCCCATTCTATGACAAGAAAAAAAACCACGACCTAATTAAGCTTAAGCAGCTAGTGTGAAAAGGAACCCAATTAATTAAATAATTAGATAAGAAACTGCCTTTTTACTTTGACACCCCCCCCTTAAGTGCAACTTAGGGAAAAACTGAAACCTGTAATGAAGAATGCATAAAAAGCAAAAGGTGGATCCCGACAACTAGGCTTGGCGAGGTATCCATGTACAAATGAAAAAGATTTCTCATAACCAAAGGAAAAGGAGAAAACCTCATTGGAAAAACTCCTCTTCAAAAGAGACAAAGACATGGAGGACTGAGAAGTCTCCAAAACAATGTCCCAAAAAGAGTAGAGATATGAGGAACACCATTGAAGCATGAAGAAGCTCCAAACAATTGTCAAAAAATGACTATGTGCTAAAACTGAAAAATCTCTAAAATCAAGATGAATATCAGGTTCAAGAAGACAAAAATTTGCATGATTGATCCCAATGACACTCGAACAATGATCAAATGGCAAACCAAGACAACAATCTAATAGATGAAGATATAGATGGCACATCAATTTTCATTAGTGATCCCAACGACACTACTTAACCAATGCAATGTAAACTACAAGTCAAAAATACATGTGCCAATAGTCTAAAGAAACTGATCAACTAAGGATGAAAGGTCGCCTCCACAAAATAGGAATGCAAGAGTGTTCATATGGTATGTCTTCCATCTTACCGAAATGCATGGGTAACTAGTTGTTGCATCTACTTAGTACATAGGATCAAAAAATAGATACATAGCTCACTCCAGATTGAAACCAAGGAAGCATTAGCACCATAGTATGAGACCCCTCCATAATGTTGACAAGGGATAGAGATGATAGGTCTACTAAAATTGTGTGTCACAATGTAGTGCATTGACGAGGAGAAATCATTAGAACATGCACAAGAGAGTATCTGCAATTGAAAAAGGGTGTAAAAAACAAAGCACACATGCATAATGGTAGACAAGGTTGTGATTGCAAATAACAAATCGCACACAACAAACTCCCCATGGCACTTTATAGAACAATATGAGTACAAAAAAGACAACATAATGTGCAAGATCTCCAAAAAGCATGTACAATGGTGGCACTTTATCTTAGTGCATTTACAAATGAAAAAGTGCATTTAGTAGATGCTTACAATGCCTATAAATGACCAAATGTCGAAAAGATATATAGATCAGTTCAAATGAAGTCATCTCATGCAAACAAATTATTTCCAAGTGTTGAATTGTCCAAGTAATCAACTAGAATGTGAAATAATGACAAACTAAATTAAAGATATTAAAGCTATGAAGAGCTTTGGAATGCCTTTCCAATGCTGCAAGAATCACAAAAAATAGAGATCCAAGCAAAAAGTTATGAGCTTGGGAGCCAAATGATTTCAACAAGCGATAAAATGTACCAACAGAAAAATTTGAGAAAAATATCCACATCATTGGAAAGTGCTCGAAACAAGCTTTCTGATGATAGCTTGTTTGCCAGAATTCAACACCATATGCTCAAGTTATGCCAAAAAGAAAAAGAAAAAACAACTCCTCTAGGGAAAATTAGGGTTAGGGGGTAGGATAGCGGTACAACTATATAGGTGATGTGATTAGCAAACTAATTGTTGGAATACACCCTTTCTCATTGGAATATTCCTTGTAATTTTTATATTTTCCTACAGTGGAAAGCATTGCCAAATTGTTGAACTACGCAAGAAATTGCCAAAAGAATACAAAACTGCTTGGGAGAGTCAAAAAGCAGTTTTGAGGGTGACAAAATGTAATGTCCCCTTTTTAGCCAGTGTCAAAGTTTGGTGGATTAGCCTATCATCAGGTCCTCATAGGCTAATATTGGTGTTTAGAGGGCTTTATGTGGGAGTTATGTGGTTCTTTAGATGGCAGTTTGTAGTGTTCTCTTCTCCAGTGTTTAGAGATATTCAAAGACGACCTTCTTAAGGTGTTTTAGGCTATGTTTACACACATTTACTATTTTTAGTAAGTCCCTTGGATGTTTGAGTCCAACCTTACTATTTATAGTAAGCCAGTGAGTTACCACTTGGTGTTGGCGGATTCAGTATTATGTTGATATTTGTGGAGTTATGGATTATTGATTATTATTAAAGTGATAACTTTAATAATAATTAAATATTAAAGAGAATATTATTATTGGTGAATAATGACTTTTATAATATATGGTTACATTTATAATCATAAAGTCATTATAAAAAGGCATTTAGTGGGGATGCCACACTTGAGTTTTAAATATTATTTTATTATGGTGCAACAAAAGCAAATGATCATTTATTATTAGATGAATTAAAAAGGTTAAGGAGGTTGTGGGTTTTGAAGGAGGTATAAAAGGCATTCAAAAAGCATTTGCAATTCATTCATACTTATCAATTTTATGAGCATTTTGGCTGTGAGGAAGAACCGGGGTTTCTGGAAGAAGAATCAATCTTTGAAAATGATAACTCTCTCAGATTAAGCATTCTACAGGTGTGAAATACCACCCAAGGTTTGCTCTTCAGGTGGCTGCATTTAGGAGTCACATTTGTGCTTCATTGTTTCACAGGAGAGATTCAAAATAAAGGTTTGAGACTTTATCAATATATCTGAGTTTAATGTACATATTAATTTTTCAAAAGAAATTGTCAAGTGTTGCCAGGGGTAGGTTTTTCCCTGAGTTTCAAGGTTGGATTTGATATCATTTCGAAGGGATCTGCATCATACATTTGGACGTGAAAATCTGGAAGTGTTTTTGGGTCTTGCTTGAGTTTGTGAGAGCTCCTACAGCTTGGACGTGGTCTTCTTGACACCACCACAAGCCATTAACAGACGCAGGAACTCATTTCAAGTGTTGGGTTAAGATTGAAGGATGTATTCACTGGCTAATGAAGTGCTGGGCATAAAAGGAGAGAGACGTGGGTCTGAGAATACATTCTGGACGGGTTGCTTCTCATTACAAGACTCTATCAGATCTTGGCATATACTCCAGGTCTGAATATAAGCTGTATTTGTCATCTTAACCCTGTTGCTCGGTCATTTATCATTGGTATAAATGTTGTATATGCTGCATCTGTTAATCTGTGAAAAGACTGTCTGAAAGATATCATTGTCACAGTCACAGTAGTGGCTCTTCCCTGCTGCTGATTATTTCTGAGTATAATACATCTTCAAAATAGTCCAATAACAGTGCCCCATTTGGCTGTATTAGAGTCTGAAAAGCATTTCTGAAGCATGCAAGTTACTGAATTAATGCTGCTGTTATTTCTGAGTAGAATCAACTGTAATCTGCTCCTAATCAATGTCTTTCTGAGCATGTAATGGTCTGTTGTAAATTTCTGAGCACTAATATGTTATGAAATCAGACTTTATGAAGTCAGAAATATCATAGAAATTGCTTATCAGTGTTGATTATGTACTTTATTGATGGTATCAATCAGTATATGTGATTTGCAAAACCTCAGAGTTGTTGAAAGATAATCAGATCAGTTGGCTTGTGACTTGTTTGACAAAATGTCCCATGCATAAAACTGAAAATTAATTGATCAAATTCGCAAAGTCAGAACTCATATCGGGGCGGGACACTAAACAAAACAGTTTTACAAGCAGTTTTTTGCTGACAACATGAGTTCCAACAATGTTGACGATGCTATGTGGATAAATTGTCGTTGATGGTGGGGGAGAATGGCTGGGTGAGGTGGTGGTTGGCGATAGATTTGGCAAGGTCGCCATTGGTAGAAAAAACCACGAAAATTTTGAAAAATTCGCCATTGCCAAAAAACCACCGCCACAAAATCTCAAATAACATTGGAGACAAAAAATACTTGTTATACTGAAGCATGTCGCTAGAAGTTGTAGATGCTTGCACAAGAGGGTATGACGGTTGTTCAAATCTGTACAATCATATGGATTATTTCGTCTTTAGATCTGGTGCCCTAAAATAAGTTTTACAAAAATTTTCCCGAGTTCTATTTCAACGCTTGGATAGGTGATCTTAAGGCTTTTTGATGTTTTGGATGCAATAGTGAGGTTCATTTTGCTCCAAGATGCATCGTTTGTTCATTGTTGGTGCCTTAAAAAATATTTTGTAAAAATTTTCTCGATTGCAATTTCAGCATTTGGATGGGTGATCTTAAGGTTTTTGGATGCAACAATGAGGTCGATTTTTCTCTAGGATGCACCGTTTGATCATTCAAGGCCAAATCTCTCAAAAAATGGACAAGAAATTATAGATGTGGAGCTCTCATACCATTTTTGAGTTGATTCCTCAACCCTACATCTTCCAAAGATCACGTGCAATTAAAAACTTGTAACAAAAAGAGAGAATGGAAAGAAATTGCTATGGAGGCCAAAGAGACATTATCAAGAATGGCCCTTTTCCTTTTGAAATGACCTATAAATATTAAAAACTGTTTTGGGCTACTTCACTTAAATCCTTTGTATTTATGTTTACAACATCTTGTGGGGCAGTAGGGGGTCTAGCTAGTTTCAGCTTGAATCCTTCATTTTATTTTATCTAAGACCAGTTCTCGAGCATTTTTGTTCTTTTGGATAACATTTGTAGAGATCAACACATTTTTAGACTCACCAATAGGAGACTGCTTAGCAAGGATGATAATATGTTCTTCATTCATTTGCAAAATTTTCACATTATTAGGAAGCTCTTCAATGATATGATCCATGCTAATCATCTCCAAATTATGGTCATGAATTACATTGTTTGTGCATATTGGTGATTATATTGTATTTTACCATATCATTTTTTAGGGAAAAAAAACCAAAAAGATAAATCTAAATATATTTTATAAATATAAAGAGGGAAAGAGTATATTGCTGACTAGTTTTCAATCACACTACCAAAAACAATGGAAAAGGTAAAGACATCAACACGTAGTCCCGCCATTTAGGCAGTGGCGATAAACAAGATTAAAGAAAATATTCCAAAGAGTTTTTAAGCTCAAGAGGTCATTGAAATATAAACACCTATAGTTATAGCTTCCACAAGAGTCGATCTTTAAACAATGTAGAACTATGTTAGTCATGTCAACACAAAGCAGCAAATGCTAACATCAAAATTGAACGTAAAACAAAAGATTCAGTTTTCAAAATCAAAGGAAGTGATTGAATACTCAACATTAAAGCAAAATAGGAACATTGAAATGGACGCTTGTATTGTTACAAGCACAATATCTTTCCATACAAATTTTGAATAGCTTGCTTGTAACTTGTGGTGGAAGCTTGTTAAAATGAACACAAGCATATGAGAAAGCCATTTATGGAGAAGGATTAAGTAGTTATAAATAACAAAATAAACACTATAAGTGGCACACAATTTTTGGAGCAAGTGGATTTATGCCTCACTTGTGATAAGGAATAATTCCAAATGTTATGCCCATATACTAACCCTCAAATGTAATGCAAAAGCTTTAAAAGCAGGCCAACAAAAGTGTACCAGCCATTCAAGTCCTAGTATGTTGGTTAGCAGCTAAGTTACTGGTTCGGGTTCGGGTTCAAGGGTTTGGTTTGCAGGTTCAGTCAAATTTTTTTGGGGGGTTGGGTTCATCGATACAAAAACATATAAAAATTAGAATATACACATATTTGCAGCAGTAATTAAGTTCAAAATACACCACCATATTAATAGTCAAATAACATAACAAAATACACCACCATATTAATAGTTAAATATTAGTCAAACTCAAATATCATGATATAAATTAAAGTTAGAAAATAATAATGTCAAGTGTCAACAATTAGCCATCATTGATCAAATATCATATGGGTCATCAAAAAATATCATCATCACCGTCCATATTAGATGATGTATGCAGTGGTAAGTAAGAGGAACCACAAATAGTTTTGGTGATGAAACAACCTCCATCCATATTTAATAATTTGCTTCTATTTCTAGATTTCTGCAATTGCCCAGAAAGAATATTGGTGTCTCCTTAGTACAAGGCTCAAGATTTTCTTTTCTAGAGGAAATAACTCCATTCAGCATGTAAAAATATGCTTTGATCTTTTCATCCCTAATTTTTTCATTGAATTCTAGGGAAAAAAAGCCATATTTTTCAACAAGGCAAAACTAGCTTCAGGTGTGGGATCTCAGATTAACCAAATACCATTTAGCTTGTTTAGTGACCATCCCTCTCCATTGTGTTGCTTAACATTATTTTATGGCTCTTTCACTTATTCCAAAATTAACAGATGACTAATTATCATGAAAAGTCAGGTGAAATTCAAAAATCAGGTGTAAAAAAAAGTAAAAAGAAAAGAAATTCGCCGGTTGGATGTGTGAGGGAAAAATTCTCCCTGGGTTCGCTTGGGTTTGTTCAGGATGGACCCACAGGTTGTGGGCGGTACCCTGTTCGAACCCACAGGGGACTAGACCTGGACCCTGAACTTGGGTTGGACCTGACCAGGACCTGGTGTCGCCTACAAGCAAACCAATAACATAGGTTAGCAGTGAAATTTTGGTGATGGATGATCCATAAACCACTGGTTTTATAACCCTAGTGATACACCGGTTATGGATTTTCTAATCCAACTCTTTACTTGCAACTCTTAGCATATATTGCCTTAATGTCTTATCAACATGCAAGGGCAGAAATTGTTCAAATTAATGGAAAGGAATGGAATCCACCAAAATAGGGCACACAATATGCAAGAATACTCAAAACAAGTTTTTAGTTGGAGAAAACCCATATGGATGAAAAACTCTAAGGAGGGTATGCTACAAGCACCCCTTCACTAAATCCAATGCCGGTACATGGAGATTAGACCATAGCAATGATTAATAATGGAATATAAGTGTAATGGTATTTCAATAACTATTCCTGTATCTCAGTGCCCATTTACCTTGAGGTGTACCTCCTGTTACACAACTTCTCTCAAACTTTAATTTGACTTGCTATTTGCCTGAAACTTGTAAACGAAGCCCCTTTATAATAATACACAAGCATAAAAGAAATACATTTAACAAGAAGATGAATTATATATAAAAAACAAAATCCATATCACAAGTTGCGTACACTTTGTGGAACCAGTGGTTATATGCCTCTTATGCCTAAATTGAAAACTCAAAAGCAACTCAAAAACTTTAAATGTAATGCAGCTGCAACACATTGGTCATTTGAGTTCTGGTCTAGTTGTGACAAGTAGAACTTTCGTGGTGGATCTTCTTCTAATGCATATCTATTGTAACGACCTAACCCTTTCATAAAGTAAAAAATTCATAATTTTACACCAAACAATTAAAGGTAACGAGTAATAAAGCCATTGCAATAAAATTTTTCTTTTCTTTTATTGATAATTTCCAAACAAGATACAACATATTTCAACATGTACTCCTTTTCTTTTCAAATATACATTAGAGTAAGAAAGCATACAAATACATACATAGCTCATGGAGCTTTTGAACAAATAGTAGTAAGGTCTAGGAATCCGTCCTTTCAAATCTTGGTTCTCCGGTCGCCTGCTATGGAGGAGAAGCATCACTCGAGCGCTTTTCCGCCAACCACGAACTCTTAATGCGGTCCCCCGCACATCTATCATTCAATAGATGGCCCTTCCCTTCGACGAAGAGATTGGTAAGAGTAACCGATAATGACAACCAACTGAGCATAGTGTTGTGTCCTACATAACTAAATCCTTTAGTAACACGACATTCTCAAACGGGATCATGGTGAACTGACAGTGTAGTCTCAAGCATCACATAGTCTAAGTGGATTTCGTACATTGCACTACTTTGGCCAAAGTGTTTCATTCAGTATGTTCTACTGAGGGTCATTTGTCACACAGTATTCAGGGCCAATTTGACTTAGGGCTATCTTACACTACGCATAGGCATTGTTCTTCAATGGATAATCTGTATCCCAGACTAACCTACAACATACTAAACTACTAGAAATGAATCTATTTAGCAAGTACGTACACAAGTTCCCTCCCATACTAGAATTCTATCTTAGGAGTAACACAAGCTTTTCCGAGTTAAACTATTAACTTAGCTGGTTGATCCTTACATGATTCTTGCATTCATTCAAACCTAATAAATAATAACTAATGCAATCAACATTCTCCTATTATGGAGATCTTACAAACATTATATAACATAGCTAGAATGCATCATTTTTCCCTTCTCAGAAGACACATATTCACTTCCTATGCACAGACAAAAAATACAATTCAAGCAGTATTATAATTCTTGCAAATAAATAGTAGAAGAATATCCCATGCCTGTATTTGCTTTTCCCACAGTGATGACAGTGCAACCCTCACTTATAGCTCAATCTAGCTTCTCAAATTAATTCCCAACACTTAAGAAATTGATAACTCTTTTTCACAAACTCCACTCTTCTCACACTCAAAAATCAGATATAATGAACTGGTAAAACTTAGCTGTATTAACCAGTGTAATCCTTTGGTATAATACGCCTCCCTTAAAGGTAATTATGAACTCTCAGAAATGTGAAGAATGAACATATACTAATACACAAGATGATACGCAATGATGTATAAGGCAATCACAAAAGACAAATGACAAAAACTACTCAAGATAATGAGAATGGGAGAATCGTACGATACAAGAGCGTTGGCAACTATTTATAGAGAACTTAGCTCTCCAAACTCCTACAGCCATGGCATGTGAATTGACACCATTTCCATTTGAATTGTTCAACCTGGAGGTGGCGCTAAATTAAGTCTGTACTCAACAATGTCCATGGTGAGTCAACTTCCAATTCTGCCAGCATTAAGAAGACTATTTCCAAAAGCACATGGATAAATTCATAAATCAACACCTACAAAAAATGGTTTCAAAGGTGGCACCAAACTTATGAGATGGCGGGATTTTCATAATCTGAGAAGAAGTCAATCATATTTCATTTACACATAGACAACATCAACTATTTTCTGGGTTGAGTCGATGGACATCATTTATTGCGTTGAATTTGGTTAAGCTTCATATTTCGACTAGGTCAAAGATTTTAGACTCATTTCATGGATTTATCTCCGCGTGTTCACTAACAGGTGATGCGTGATTTCTTCCAGAGCCGTATGTGATTCAAATTCGAATTCCATCATATTAAACTATATTGGCCTTCATACGCGAAAGCTTAAATGATAATATTAAATCGATTCTTTTAAGCAATTTCAAAAATAATTCAATTTCCCAAAATTTATATTCGTGAATTGAAGTCTTTCACAAAATTGACTCTTTTATTAAATCTGAATAATTCGATTTCCAAAGTTGAGAATAATATGAATTATATATATATATTTATAGTTTACATATATATATATATACCTTAGTATTAATATATATATAATATTTAATATATATTTATTAAATATATATATTGTGAGCCAGTTAGCATACATCCGATATATATATATATATATACATAAATTCGGAAGACAATAATAATAATAATAATAATAATAATAATAATATTAATACCCACATTATACATGATGTGTGCATATATACATATATATACTTGTATATACCTCTATGTACACATATGTGTAGGTATACCATATCGATGCATCCGTATGAGCATATCCATTTGCCAACGTACGCTTGTATTGATATGCATATCCCTATGGATACGTGTATATACTATACATATGTATATATGTCCACTTTCGATTAACTTACATCCAATTATGTTACCATCATATTGATAGGTGTGTAAGTGTGGTATCTCTATACATATGCATATATGTGTCGTTAGATCCTCCTGACACGCATGTGAATACATATAGACATACTTCCACCTACATCCCTCCTATCCATATGATCGTAGTATCTCAAAATAGATCTTAGAAATCAAATGGATAAAACATCACTTGCAAATGCATGCAAAAGTAAACAAGACTCCTAATGCAAAGATACAAGCTATGGATGACTTACCTATAACTCACACAAACTGACTCAGTTCACTCAATCTAGGGTGGTGCGTGTATGCTCAAATAGTTTACTTTACCGGTTACCCGACCAAGTTCTTCGCCTGAGTGATACTTTCCCCTCCACCTGGAGGAATGGTACATATACCTGCATCCACTGACACATGCTCACAGCAGTCAAATGTTCATAACATAAGCAATATACATAAACATCCCCAAAGTTAGAATAATCACAATTCAGTGACCTTATATTCTCATAAATGCAATATTTCACTAAGGATAACATCAATTGAAGTAACATTAAATGAGACAATCATCAAATGTGAAAACACTCATATTGATAACAAGGTACAGCATATTTTATTCATCTTCAGAATTCTCATTACAACCATTTAACCCTATGCAGTAATAGTAAATAGTAACTATACAATCGGGGTGTAACATCTATTTGAAGAGGATTTCACTGAGAACAATTTTTTTACATTGAGTAATTAAAAGAGAAAAATCAAAATTATCTAGCTACCTGTCGATTGTACTATCAAAAGCGAGAAGAATTAAGTTGTTAATGCAAAGTGTCAGCCTAATAGCCAGGGACGATAAATCTCTTCCAATCCTTTATAATATGATTTTGGTCTCCTTTATTTAAATTATTATTATTTTAATTTAAAAATTTGTTATTTCTTCTGCTTGGAAATATTTTTCTAATGCAAACTCACCCATACATTCTCCACAGTTTCTATTCAGTTTGGAAATGCATCTCTCGTCCTTTTCAAGATTTTAGTAAATTATTCTTGAATTTGTTTGTCCATGTTAATGATGTTAGGTCTTTTACAAACTCTTAATTAAGTTGCTCTCTTATGTGAAGGTTGAGTTGGCAAATTATCTTTATCAGAGTCTATCAAGTATAAAAAATGTGCGGATTTATGGGCCTGCACCAAACAAAGTTAGCGAGCGAGCTGCACTTTGTTCTTTTACTGTGGAAAATGTACATCCAACTGATATTGCTACCTTTCTTGATCAACAGGTATGGTGTGTGCCATTTGTTTTGTAGTGACAATTTTATCATAATATAAGGGTGTTATTCTTTATGTTGGCCATTACATAGGATTATCATGCATAAAGCAGATACTTGAATGACATTCAAAAAATTGCAGTATGGAGTTGCAGTTCGCACTGGACACCATTGTGCTCAGCCACTTCATCGCTACTTGGGAATCAATGCAAGCTGTCGAGCAAGCCTTTATTTTTATAATACAAAAGATGACGTGGATGCTTTCATAAATGGGCTTAAAGAAACAATCAATTTTTTTTCTTCATATCAGTAATCCTTTTTATTTCTTAACCATGTCATTTCAAATCATGCAAATTTTCTAAAATTTCCAGGTACATTAAGATTGTTTAATTCATGAAAGGGTTATTCCAGTTAGAAATATGACATTGAACAAGAGTTTGTATTTTATGTATCGGACTAATAAGATCAACAATCGTAAGTCCCATAACCTGTATACATGTATAGCGAGTGGGAGAGGGAGGGGATGGTTGTTTTTCATACAGCAAGTTTTCATTAATGAAGTGAAAGAAAAATATGCACGTTTGAATTCAAAAGCAGTCTTACATGGTTCTCCCTCAACTATGAAATGATTTCAAATTCAATTTTATACATGAAATGCTCATTGTACGTTCTTATTCTAGTGAAACATCACCTATCATATTCGGTTTGAGCTCTTCTATACCTTGGCCTTCGGAATATTTTACAAAATCCAAGCCTTTTGAATAAACTTTTATTATTATTTGTCGTATTTTTTATACAACCATATGAATTCTAAACAATGTGGATGACATTGATCAAAGTTACTAAGGGACAGTTTCACGTCATCGCAGTATCTTATCTATTTCTTTGGTTTTAGCAGAGGTTAAATCTGTATAAAGGATACCGCACATAAATTGTGGTAAGATGGATTGTCGTGTTGCCACTTTACCTTGATGTAAACTTAGTACAATCGCAAAGGCAAAGCCTTGCTGATTGAGGTCAAACCTCAAGGGTCATTTGCGTGCAAAGAGAAACCTTATTACATATAGATGGAGCCACCCAAAATCGAAAAACTCTTTAAATGCTTTGTCCTCACAAGGCAACAGAGTGGAAGGCATCGAAATTTAGCAATGAAACGAGTAATTAAAAGCCAATGAAAAACCAAGTTGGGTCCAAAGAAACAAATGCTCCAACTCGATCAGGGAATCTTCTTGTGCCAAAACTCCAATCAAATAGGTTTTACCTCAACTGATCGTGTAAAAATAGTAACTAGATCCAAAACTTCCAGAAGAAAGCAAAAGGCTCAGCCTAAATTTGAAGCCTTGATTCTTGAGCTCAAGCACTGTTAAATAATGGAAGTCAACGCCAAAAAGATCACAAAGGTCAATTCCCCCAAGCGTAGCACTAGGAAGCTTAGAGAGTACATACCATATAGGAGTGGGCATATATTCAGAAGCGTTCACTTGTATCCTTGGGGAATGGCCTGCCGATAGCTCTTGAATGGTCACTACCAATGTTAGCTTTGAAAACCAATGCATAATAGAGGTCAGCGACAAAAGGAAATCTCAGAGTTAGACGTATCTTCGATTCTGGTAAGATTTCTTTTGTGGATTTTCTCAAACTCGGATGCTGATATCTGTTTTATAACACCCCTCAGAATAATATTTGGTGGTCATTGTTGCTAATGTCTGGATTTTGACCTTCACAAGAAAAACAACCACCATGTTGCTATCTCCAGTAAGAAATTGTTTTTCCTTCCTTTATCTGAACTTTTATGCTTATTATTAGTTATATGTGAGATTGCTTATTTAGTCTCTTAGCAGTGAGTACATTGCCTTTTCTAATACCAAAAAAAGTAATTGAGCCAAAACCGACACTTGTTTTGGCTTAAAAGGTTCTGCAAGTTGATATTAGTATAAGAGGTGTAAGAACTGGGTAAAAACAGCAATACGAATTTGAAGTACATTCTATACTCTAGAGATAACGTCAAAGTTGGTGGGCTCTATTTAAAAATCCAATAATATACTTGGTAGTTAAAAAGGGTAAAAGATTGCGTGGACAAGATAGTAAAAAGTATGGGTAACTAGAAATATAAAATTAAATACATTTCATAAATATAGAAAGAGGGGATGACAATAACGCACGGAACTTGTCAATCCCTAAACCATTGTGATCAATTTAAAGTACTGCCATATAGGCATAATAATTAACAAAGATATACAAAATATTTCAAAAAAGATTTCGATCCTTGTATATGTCATCCCGCGGCCAGGCCTCCCATATAGGTAATTGGCTCTCTGTCATGCAAGGAGTTTTGAGCTCAGATAGTTATTGAAATATAAACACTTAATAAGCATAGAATTGCATAAAGTTAGTACAAGATTTCATAAGAGTCTAACTTTCGACATCAGGAAAACAATGAAGTTCATGTCAATGAAAGAATGTGAATCCAAAACACCAAAATTGAATCTAAAATGATAGATATGATTTTCAAAATACATGAATATGATTGAATTTATTAATGAGAATGTTTATGTGCTCACCTATATATCCTTTTAGTCCTAGCTTCAAGCATAAAAGGTTGTTATGGAAGTTAGTACTTTTAAGACTTAATTAGTGAGGGAATGTTCAATTGGTAAATGGAGTTGTAGGTCCCAAATACCTAAATCTCAATCATCTCCCAAGCATTAGGGGTGTCAAATTTAGGAGGAAAATCACAAACTCATATTTAGGTTGGGCAACAATGGACCAATTATTGAGTTGGGTAAAAATTCCATCACTTTTGGCTATTAAACTATGGGGGCTTCCCTAAGGCATTATAATAGATATCCTCACAAAAACTCAATATTTACCTTGACCTAAAACCATACACATTGCATAATGCACTTATTTTTTGATTGTCACTTCATGTCTATATGTTTGTTTGAGAAGTTCAAAGTTTAACACTTGATTGTGCATATATATTGCTACATTAGATGCATGAAATATTACATTTGATAGCCGCTATTGTTGTACATATTTAGACATGATAGTGAGTAAAACTAGTTACAACACAAATTAAAATGATGTTTATGTTCAATTTGTTTTGGGTGTGTTGTGTAATGATGGGAGGGGAAGCCAATAGTAGAATGGTGCCTATATTTAGTTGGGCAATAGAGTCATGAATTCACATAGAAACATGTAAGAATTGCAACCAATGGTGCCTATATTTAGTTGGGCAATAGATTCATGAATTCACATAGAAACATGCAAGAATTTCAACCAATGGTGACACCTTAATGAAGGTGTCAAAAGACTATTATCCAAAATGCATATGCCACTTCTATTCTACACATACATTAAAAAAAACAATAGATAGTTGTAGAATATTAGATAAGCCTACTTAGAAATCCATAATCACACCCATACATTTCTAAATTATTCTTTTGAAAAGATACCTTGCAAAGTCTTTGTTAAGATTTTACACTCTTTTGCTTGGCTAATTAATCAATAACATATCAAAAAATGCATCACACACATAAGGAGATATTTAATCAAGGTTGATTTTGCATTTAATCATTCACTCGTTAAAGTCTACAAGTGTTAATACAAATTTGGGATGAACCTTGATCATTATGATATCGAAATTTTGCACCCAGAGCTGACTTGAAACCCTAGGGCTTCCTTGAAACCCTAGGGCTTCTTGCAAATATATTCTTACGCCAACTTTGCAACTATTTTGTCTTACTTTTTCATCTCCCTTGCAAAATGAAGCTTTAGGCCTAAAATATCTCCTTTGCAAATCATGATGAATAGGAAGGGGGTGTGAAATCTTCATGAAACATGAAAATCTTTTAACTAGTAGTTAGCAAGGGATGCCCATGTTCGTTTGTGAAATGCACAAGATTGCAACCAAACATGCTTGGATCTACTAGGGAAGCATGGGGGAATGTTTTTTAGCCATTTGCAAATGTTCTTTGCATTAATGGTGAACTAGATGTGAAGCGCCATGGCATGAGAGAATGCCCATGAAGTTTGCAAGAGGAACCCTTGAAGCTTGCATGCCATTACTTCTAGTACATGAAATGTCTTAGAATGGGAGAGGGTAGGTAAAACAGTGTAAGGCTAGGGCTTTTTGGTCAAAATGCACTTATGGTGGGGTTTCAATGTTTTAAAGAATTCATGAACCTTGTCACACTTTTCGTGAGTTCACGAACCAACAAAATCACCAACTCACCCCTTTTTGCCTTTGCCTATTTGCTTGTTGGCCTTTTAGCAAGTACATGAACTTGTGAACTCAACGACATCACAAACTTTGGCCCTTTCTCATTTAGCTCATTGAGCTTTTAGGGAGTTTAGGAACTTTGGAACTCCCTGACATGTTGAATTTCTTTCTTTTTTTGTTGGCATTTTGGGGAGTTCAAGAACTTTGGAACTCCCCAACAATTTGAACTTGGCAACCCTTTTTTCCTTTGAGAATTGAACCCTCAATCCCTATTAGAATTTTAGAGAGTTTGTGAACTCATGACAAAATGAACCTTAACGTCTTTGTTATCGAGGTATTAGGGATCAAAGTAAACAAGAAATCCATCACTTTAATAGGCAGTCAGTGATTGGGAATTTAGGATACCTCTTATGAGGTACCCAAATAAGGACATGTTTGAACTTGTGATCCCAATGAGACAACACAATGAAAAGTGTGAATATAGGGAATGGGTGAAAGGTATGCCATGATGGGAATGTCTGTTACTCCGAAACAAAGGGAAGGGTGGAGTTGGAAGGGAAGACATACCAAGATGGTGAACTCTGAAACTTTGACACAAGCAAAGTCCTTAGGAATTTAAGCATAAAATATCCACACTTAGACCTTTTGAGATTCTTACCACTTTTAACA